>RSEH01000060.1:0-180548 GCA_006503475.1 Stentor roeselii | reverse complement strand
AAGAAGTTCCAGTTCTCTAAAGAACTCAGTGAAAACATCAGAAGTCACTTTAAAAAGACAGTCGAATGTCTTCGAAAAACGACTGCTCCTAATCGATATGGTCATAAAAAAGACTTGAAATTTCCAGGTCCTCATGGATGGACTCAAGAATTGATGATGAGGTCAGGAAGAATAAAAAGACTCTTCACAAGGCGCTTTTCTCTGCTTTTTCATTTTGGTGACTGCGACTGGGTCTGTTTGAAGATTCCTATCGTCCTTGCCATCATTTGAAAATGTTTCTTAAACTCAAACTTATACGTTGCTTTGAAGGGCTTTCGAAACCTTTTGCTTCGAAGTCTTTTTCCAGGTCTTTGAAGACCTCCTCCTTCGGCTGAGGTTAAAAAGGCTGATGATTCAGAAGGATTTTCAGGACTTCTAGCTCTTCTGATTGCTTTTTCGCTTACATTAACAGGTTTTGTGGTTGTAAAATAACTGGCCGTATATAATCTTGGATTCTTCACGGAACTGCAGTTCAAGGTTTCGAACTTTTCTTGGAGTTTTTACAGTTTTGAGAAAGGATTTGGTTCTTGAGTTCGGAAAGAATTTTTGAGATTTTTGGTGTTTGAATTTTTTCTGATTTAAGCTTAGTTTGGAGGAAAAGTTTCAAGTTTTGTAAGGTTTTGATATTGAACATGGTGAATATCTAAATATTTAAACATTCACCATAAATTTTCCCTTATTTTTTGTTTTAAGTATTTTCTAAAATATCTTTAAATGAATTTAACAATCAATGTTTTAATATGATGAAAAAAAGTATGCATAGATATAAATAAACAAGATTTTTATATATTCCAGATGAAAAATTTAGCTAATTTATCTGCACTTTTTCAAAGAAACCGACAAAATATTCCAATATTATAACCGATACAAATTCCAATTCTAGCCTCAATGTTGATTATTCCTTTGTAGTAGCTATTTAATGAGTCAATATATCTTTCAATATTGTAAACATGCCCCTCTTTAGGTAGAACTCATTTTATACAACTATTATTTTAACTTTTAAACCCAGCATTGTGATTCATATGATTACACATAATTATATTAAAAATTTTTTTTTCTCATAAAAGTATATTGATCTAAAATTCTCAATAATTATAACTAAAGATACTAAAGGCGAGGTGACAGGCCATAATTAATATTTTAGACAAGGACGATATTCACCACTTGACAAGTGATGCTCATATTTCTTTGTTTATTTCTAAGGTTTAGGACGATGACTCTTATAAGAATGTTATTATATGGTCAATCAAATTCAGACTGTAGCTTAAATAGTTGTATAGCTTCAACAGAAGGATAGTGATTCATAAATAGGATACTTTAAGGCTTTATTAGTGATTACTTGGAATATGCAGACAGAGAAAGAAGTTTACATAACTGATAATTATAGACACCAAGATGGAACTAAATGGAAACACAAATAGTTTTCCTTAAATAGTTTATAATTTTATATTTCTGATTGAGCATCCCACACTTCAGAAACCATTCTTATACCTACCACCTTCACCTAAATATAAACAAATTTATTAATTACTCCAAAAATTAAAAACTCCTAAAAGTACCTCAAAAACAACTCCAATACTAATCTCTTCACATACCTTCCATAAATCCATCATAAGCCTCATCAACTCATCAAACCTAATCATCAATCATCTCTATAAAAACTTCTTAAAATCCTTATTATCCAATTTCTTCTCCTGCGCTTTTTTATAACTCCTCTTGACGACCACATACCTTCCTCCAAGCATGGGAGCAGACATTTCTAAGACATCATTAGCCTGACTTTCAACAGAAAACTCAACAAATCCAAAGCCTCGAGTCTTCCCATTCCTATCAAGAGGACAACTGACACTGGCCGAGGTAGGAAAAAGTTGAGCCAAGTCTTTTTCAGTGACGTCAAAAGGCAAGTTGCTGACATGCAAAACGAATTTCTGTTCTTTATTCTCCTGGTACTTCTCGACAGTCACACGTCTTCCTTCAAGACTCAAGTCAGACCTGCCGATTGCGAGATCAGCAGAAGATTTCTCTGAAAAGACGACGTAAGCGTAACCTTTGCAACGTCCTTCGGAGTTTTTGATGACTCTTACCTGAAAAACATCTCCAAAAGGAGAAAAAGTTGTTTTTAAGAGTTCTTCAGTGCAGGAAAATGGAAGATTGTTGACGAAAACGGTTTTTTCTTCGTTTTTTTCTAGTTCAGGAGGTCGAGAAACGGCGACATGTACTTTATTTCCGCAGAGTTCTCTTTGGTTTAAACTGGAAACTGCGTAGTCCAGGTCTTCTTGAGATTCAAAGTCACAGTAAGCGATTCCTCTTGAGTTTCCTTTCCGGTCTCTGACGATTCTGACAGCTTTCACCTTGACAACCTGCCTGAGGACTTCATCAAGCTGGTACTCTTTGACGTTTCCAGGCAAGTTATGAATGAATGCAGTGAACCTCGCGTTTTTTTCAAGACTTTTCATTTTGAACTTCTCGTTTTTTACAGTTAAAACTTCGACATCTCTCATTTTTCTCTTCTGACAAAGGACCTTGCATTGAATCAAAGAAGTTAGGTCTTCTCCTCGAGTTTCCCATTCAATGAACTTTGAGATGATTTCATTTGGATCTCTACAAGCTTCTAAAGCTCTTTGAAAGACCTCTCGAAGTTTATCCTTCATCGAGTTTTCTTGCAAAAACTTCAGATAAACCTCCCAACAACTGGAAGTTCCTGGCTGTTCTTTGACGATCTCTTCAAATAACTTCAAATCTTTCGTTAAAGACCCACGAAAAGCTTTTAAAACCAGATGTTGAGGAGGGCAGATGGACTTCAGCCAGTTTTCCCCTTGAATTAAACCTGAAAGGTAGTCTTTTCCTGAACGTTTCAGACTTTCACAGTACTCCCTCCAGATCCTGGTGTAACTGCTTGCATCTTCGAAGGGTGTTAGGAGACTTTTTTGTATTTTTTCTAAGTTTTAGTTACTTTCAAATGACTTTTGACTGTTTTCATAACAGAGAATAAGTAACGACCAGAGATTGACATTTGTTGGATTGTTCCTTATTGCTCTTTTGCAGGTTTTGGTGCAGGCGGAGCCTGCACGAATATTAAAAAAAACGTAGTCTTCCCAGATATCAGCTGAATGAGGCGAACGAAAGAGAAGCTCTTCATAGATGTAAGGATGGACTACTGCCTTTGTGTGCTGTTGAAGAGTCTTCAAGTGAATCAGTGAAAAATGAGAAAGGGTTGAAAACTTGGAAGAAATTTCTTGTTCTTGAAGGTTTTCATTGAAAGAAGCTAAAAAAATGGCTTTCATCGAAGACTTCTCGTTAGGGTCTCTCTCCCATTCTTCGTATTTTTTCCAGCAGGTGTCGAGGCCAGGGCGAGGGATGCGGAAAAGTTCTTTAAAAGTATTTCTAATCATTTGGTTGTCTTGAAGTTTCGAAATGAATGAAAGCCATACTTCAAAGTCACGCACTTGGAATCTTACTTCGTTAAATATAGGTTGTGTCAGTGATGGATCAGTTTCAGTGAAGAGCTTTAGAAGTACTTTAGGATCTAATTGGAAAATACAGGGAAAGTCTTTCAGAGCTTTTTTGAAGAGATACAAGTCTTTAGAAGAAAAGTCTTCCAGCCACTCTAGCCAAAGGTCTTCTGGTAATGGAGCGATTTCCAGGTACCTTTCTTTCACTTGTGTTAAATCAACCAAAGCGCCACGTTTACGGTACTCTTCAATCAGTTTCGCCTTAACCTGCAGATCAAAAGGTTGATCAATTTCCTGCTGTTCAAGTTCTTCCATTTATTACTAATGACAATTTTGGCAAATAAACTTCTTTCCTGCCCTCTTCAAGTATTTCCTAGAAAAAATTTGTTTACAGTTCTCACATTGTTGAGAAACGATTTCAACCACCTGAAGCAAATCAAAGCTATTAAACTTTCGAGAGCAAATCTTGCACATCTTGTCTTCTGCACTTTCTTCTAAACAGTCTCCACACATCAAATGGTGACACTTAGTTTGCCCGAAACAGTCATTAAGCCACTTCTTCTTTTTATTACATCCTTCGCATTCTTTTTCGATTTCAAGGTAGTCTCTTTGCTTGAACAAGGGACTCCAACATGCAGGGCAGTAGTCTTCATTTGAATGAAAACATTTAGAAACACATTGCATGCATAGATGATTGCAAGTATTTTCTGTTAGAACATTGATATCTAACTTCTTGCAGAAAAAACACAGAATTTTCATCTGTGAAGAGTAAAAATTGTTAGTGCTCTGCGCTGTGATCACTTTAAAAGCATGAGAAAATTTTCCATTACATTCTTGACAGTCTTTATTTTCAATCATCAGGTTTCCAGCACATTTTTTGCAGTATGAATGGCCACATTGGTTCATAGTGACCAGTTCTCGTTTTTTACATGCAAGGCACTTACTTGCGTACTGTATCTTTTGGTAAGGTTTTTTGAAATGTTCTTCATTTTTGTGGATTTCTAGAATTTCTTCAAGGTCTTGAGTGATTTGTGCCATGTAATTCACTGATTTTTCAAGTAAATGAAAAAGATCAACTGAGTCTTGATTTAAAACCTGAAGCATCTTGATACTGTTCAAAGATCTATCAGGAATTTTGTAACTTTCATCCTTTTGAACAGTATTAATCCTGCTATCTCTTAACGTGCTTGATAAATCAATTTTTTTCTCTTCGATTTTCTTTAACGCTGACATTTGAGACTCTGAATTAGAAGAGAAGTCCATTAAAGATGTATTACTAACTAATGACTATTGAGTTAGGGTATGGTCTGTTTCAATCATGATGAAAACTCCTGACACAAAAACTGTCACACCGATCAGGACGTTCCAAACTAAAAGACCGATGTTCTTGTTCTTGTCACTTGGTGAGGAAAGCTTCAGGGCAACCCACCCAGGGAAGATGAAACCGATGAAACTTGTGAAAAGAATACCGATTCCGATGAAGATCTGCAAAAATCTAAATGAGTTTAAACCGATTGATAGCAAAAGAGTGATGCTTAAGAGAAGCACTGTGATTATTCTGTCTCTTGTGTTACTCTTTGACTTTGCGTTTTCATCGAGAATTTGAATGATCAGCTCACGGGTGGGTAGGACATTTAATATCGCGATGCAAGAGCCAATAATAGTCAATCCAGAGTACCTGATGACGTTAAGGTCAGTGTTATGGTAAAACACATAGTAAACTCCAGCACTCATGATAAGAACAACAGAGAAAATAAAAGAATTCTTAAGTACTTTCTTGGTCTCTGCTACATTCTTGATATGATGATGCACATAAGGCACTATCTGGAAGTACGAAGTGAACAAAGCGACGATTCCAACAGTGGTGATATAAGCATACCCTTCAGGCAAGAAAGTGACTCTGTTCTGTCCTCCTTGAGTGATATTTCCTTTGCCCTTGTTATGATTCCAGGCTTCAGCAACGACTCCAATAAACAAGTAAATCCAAACCAAAATGCTAACAATCGCAAAATTCTTCACCTTTTCATACTTATTCTGAAGAGCTAGAAGTATCAAAGCGATATTCGCAATAGCCACATAATAAAACACATCAGTGGCCTTCTGTTCCTCAATATACTCATTCTTAGGCGGGTTGAACACCTTAAAAGCATTCACCGCAATGCGTTGTTGTAGGTAAGTCAAGATAATCACATTGTTCAACGCCATCAAGATCTGAACAGTCAGTCCTCGTTTACGTCCCCAAAGTGATTTGATTAGTTTCGAATACGATTCTTCCTTCTGATGATCCAAGGCTTCTACTATTTTATTTGAGTTCAGCCAATACGTCAAAGCGATCAACACCACCCAAAGGATGCCATAGGGAAGACTCGTCGTGTTGAACATCAGGAAAATGTTCCCAAGACCTGAGAAGCACAGACCACTGCTCGTGATAACAATCAACAGAAAAGGAACTATCGTTTCCACGTGCTTGCCTGAGGATTCAGGTTGAGCTGAAAGCAGAGGTTCTTTCGAATCGTTGTCAGCCATTATTTATTATCAAAGCTTTATCAGGACTTTGCCACTATCGCCATGCAAGGTTTAAAAACTATTAATTTTCGCAGGTTTTCAGTACTTTTCATGAGAAAAGTCGTGATTTTAAGAGAGTTGCTGAAGATTAGAACAATAATCTGCAATAAATGGGTCAAAGTCACAAAAAGAACTCGGAGAGGAAAAATGAACGAGCTTACTTCTCATCGACTCGTAGTGAGATGTTGAAACACTTTTCGAAAACTCAGGTGATTTTTGAAAAGAACTCTTCAGAGTGGGTGGTTATTTTAAGAGAAGAACTGAGTAGGTATAAAGATTTTTCTTGGGCGAGGCCTGTTCTTGCTTTAGTTGAGTCCTGGGAAAATTTGTATGACTGTAGCTCGAGACTTGCTTTTGTGTGGAACGAGTATCAGAGAATTAATAAAGTAAGAAAAATTGACCAGACTCGTGCTTGTCTCTGGCCTCAAAGCATTGCGAATTTGCAGACTTTTACTTATGAAGTCGAGACTGACCCTCAAAAGCGGATTTTAAACGGGTTGATTCAGCAGAAAGAAGACTGCATTATTCATAAAATCATTCAAAAGTTCAAAACCTCTTTTATTTCCTTTTACTGTGATAGAAACGACGGGCAAATCTCTCTTCGTCCACGATTTATAAAAGAAATCACTTTAAAAATAAGAGAAATTGATGAAATCGTTCTAGATTTCATTAGAATCATCGTCAGAGTCATCCCGAAGTTCTTTGTTGACTTTCCAGCCTGCACCCAAGACATTGAAGAAATAGTCAGAAATGCAGTAGTTTCAGAAGACATGTTAAAAATGTTGGTAATTCTTCGGAAAATGACCCATCTTTCCAACGAGTACTTAAAAAACCTTGCAGAATTTGAAGACTTTCGAACACCAACGATTGAAAGACTTGAACAGGACAAGAACCAGTATTATTTAAAGGCCATCGGAAGTTTTGTTGAAATTCCTGCAAGTCAGTCTATCGGCGAGATTCATGACGCGGTTGCCATGCTTATGAACTACATCAGCATGGGCTTGTACGACGAAAACAACGCGGAAAACATGTTGGAAGAAGAACAAATCTTACAAGCTTTTTTACACATCATCGGAAAAAGTGCTGTTGCTGAACTTCCTGTTTATGTTGATATCCTCAACACTTTTCTTGACTCAAACACGCTTACTGTTAAAAGTGTTGGACAGGGCATAATGAAACTAACTTATATTATTCACAGCTCTGCTGATTGGAATTCATTTATGATTAATTTATAAATAATTAGATGTATTTACCTTGTGAACCTGTCTTTTTCAGGGAAGTGCCGGTTAAGAAGTACAGATTTGATGAAAAACTTGTGAAAAATAACTTGGATCTTCAGAAAGTCATCTTGAGGACTAAGCCTCTTGATTTCCTTGGATTTGAATATGAAAATATCTTGATGCCTGCCTTGCCTTGTCTTGACCTTGAATTTTCTGGACCTGCTGAAGACGCTATCGGGTTTTTCAAGCAACAAGAAGGACTTCCTGCTCTTGCCTCAGGAAAAAGATCTGCCTTGATTGTTGAAGAAAATTCTTGTTTGCGACTTAAAGGCTGTGGAAATCAAAACCTTGGATTCAATAAGCAAAATATGGTCTTTCCTGAAGGATTTTTTGAAATAAGAGGGTGTTGCTTTGAAAACACGGTGTTTAGAGAACAGTTCATGACTTTTCTTATCAATGAGGTGATTAAAGATGCTGGATTTTTCACTGGAAACTTTCCGGTTGAGGTTTGGAAGTATCAGGAACCTGGATTTGAACTTATTGAAAAGTTTTGTGGAGTTTTTCAGACTTTTGGAGAAAAAAGACTTGGAAGTCATTTGATTGTTGGAATTGAAAGACTTGTTTCGATGTTTTTTTTAGGGATTGTTGGAGAAAATGTGAAGGAGTTGATCCCTGATCAGAGAAAAATGGATTTTTGTACTGTTAGGATTATTAGGCAAAATGGACCTTTGAATGAGCCTTTGGATCAATGGACTAGAAAAGGGGTTTATTTGGATAATTCACTTTTGGTTAATGTTTTGGAAAATGAAAATGGATTTCTTTTTGTTGAGAATGAGAAGGTTACTGTTGATGGAAAAACATTTGAAAGTCGTGATTTGATTAATAAGGTTGCTCAGGTTTGTTATAGAATAGGGTGGGAAGTTGGTGTAATCAAGCGATTCCTTCAAGATTCCGGTATCTCCTGGGGTTACTTCATCGACCACAACCCATTCGAGCCTCACTGCAACGCCCACTGCAACAACTTCATAATCCTAGGTCCAAACAATCAAAACCTCCTTGCCCCAGTAGACTTCGACATGTCATTCAGAAGAGAAGAGTTCATAAGTCTAATGGAAGGAGAAACCTTCGGAAAGCAAGACTTAGAGCTATTTGAAAACTGGGTAAATTGCGAAAGACTGAACCTCGAACTAACCCTTGCAGGTCAGGAAAACATGGCAAATTTTCTTTATTCAACAAAAGGAAGTTCAATTCAAGATGAAAATCTTAAAGTTTTACAGTTTTTGTTGAAAGATTTGATGGTTCTTGGATTTCGAAGTGGCTTTGAAAGACATGACTTTCCTTTTGAATGGAACCGCAACTGCTATGAAGACGTGATTAGAGAAAGTCTAAAGATGACTAATGATGTGAGTGAATATTAACTACAATGGTTAATCAAGTCCTTTACTTTCTTGCTTGACTTCTCTGAATACACCCGGTTTGAACTGATTTTTTCTCTTCGAGTCTTCCGGTCAAGGCACCAGGACTGAATTTCTTGAAAATCTTTCTTTTTTTTTAAATTTTCAACTTGGTCTTCAAGAATCGCTACTTTTTTTCTGTACTTCTCGATTTCCTTCTGAAGTATTAACTTTTCTGAAAGGACTTCTTCTTTCTCATGCCGGACTTGTGCAAGTTCGTTTAAAAACCTTTCGACTTCTTCTTGAATGACTTCAGATTCAATAATTTTTTCTTCTTGGATCCTGTTGAAACTTGTTTGAAGTTCAAGAATTCTGCCTTCTTGCTTGTTGCATTTTTCAGCGACTTTCAAGATATTCGCGAGTTCATTTTCAAGTTTTTTTTTTTCTTGATCTGATTCATTTATGACTTGTTTTAACAGTTTAATTGTTTCTTCCCATCTGCGAAGTTCTCCTCGATGTTCATTTTCAAGATTTTTTTTTTCATTTTGGATTTTTTCAAGAAGAGCGGTAGCGGCTTCTAGTTTTTTTTTTAGTTCAAAGTTATTTTCAGAGATTTCTTGATTTTTTAATGTAAGATCTTTGTTGAGGTCAGTGATTTCTCTGTTTCTTTCAGTGACTAATGAAAAATTATTTGTTTCCATTAAAAAGTACTTATAAATTGGTTGAGTTTCTCCGGGGTCTGCGATTTTGAGATCCTTGAGCGAAGTTCATGAATTTTTTCTCTTTTTAACGTAAAAATCATCGCTTTTTCCCTGGTTTTACGGTTGGACTTCTCGAGGTACTCTGTTTGTTCTCGTTGTCTTTCAAGTAGGTCGAGATGTTTTTCAATGATTTTTTCCTTCCTGTTATTGAGGACCTTTTTTTGCCGACTTACATTTTGACTGACGTTTTCTTGACAAAGTTTGTGTTTTTCATGTTTTAACTCGATTTGGTTCCTTTGCTGCATTTTGAGCCTTAAGAGGAAGTCTTGAGTTTTTTTGTTTTTTTCCTGTCCTTTTAGTTCTTTTTCTTGAAGATCTGCCGTGTTTGAGTCACGGTTTCTTTTTGCCCTCTCGAGTGAAAAAGACTCTTTCGCAGAGCATCGTTGTTTGGCCTCTGCTTTCATTTTGATTCTGCGACTTTCAGCACTTTCCTGCTTGTTTTTAATGTGACTGACTAAAGTTTCATATTCATTTGACTGACTTAAAGCTTTCACTCCTCGAACACGGATTCTCTGTACTTTTTCTTTCATGATTTTTTGGTAATTTTCTGCACTTTTATTCAATTTTCGAGTTATTTTCAACAACTTGCTTTCAACGTCATCATCTTCCCGAATCGATTGAAACCGAACGCTTCTTTCACGTGAATGAGAAACGCTTTGAGATTTACGTCTTTGACTGATTTTTTTTTCGATTTCTTCTGATTTTCTTTGTCGTTCAATTTGAAGAGCCCTGAGATTTTCCTTGTTTTTCAGAAACTTCGACTCAAGTTTTTCTTTTCTATTCTGCACGAATTCTTTAAGTCTATTTCCAATGGAAGCTTCTCGATTAACTTTCAGTTTTACTTCAACTTCTGACTTTCGAGTGCGGGTTTCAAAGTCGTAAAAGGAAATAAGAGCTTTTTCGTAGTTCTTTTTAAATTTTTCGTTATGGGACTCTCGAAAAGTTGACTTGTATTGGCAGAGAGCAGAAGGCTTGTGCGTTGTTGAGTAAGAAGGGTGCTTTAAGAAGTTTATTACTTGGTTGGCGAGACTTGTGGACTTTGCCGTGTAGTGAGAATAGCGAAGTCGTTGAATGTGCTCAGGGACACCTGGTGAATGGAAATGTTGAGGAGATCGAACGCGAAGGTCTTCGCTTGTGATGCTCAGAGCTTTCATTGCTCGCTGGATTTTGGGACTGGTAATATCGAGTATAAACTCCATAAAACTTATAAGAATTATGAATTATTGGAAAGATTATTTTGGATCTTTAGAATGCACTTTTGATTAGAGTTAAAGACATTTATAAACATCCCCCATGGATTTGTATGAGGAACTTAATGCTTATATGAGCACTTACCATCCTAGTATAAAACTTGGAAATGAAGAACTTGCACAGATAAAGTATTCAGAGCAACACTCAGCTGCCCCTCACGCCGAGGCTTGCACAGTAAATGTCGAAGCTCCTTCCAAAGCCCGGAAAAAAGTCGCTAAAAAACAAGGTCAAATAAAAAAAGATGAAAGAGTCGTCATCGACCTGGACCTTCCAGTGAAGCGACAACGAGAAACTGAATCCTCTGTTTGCCCTATCTGCCAATGGATTTTTCCTAATAATTATTCAGATGAAGACATGTCTGGACATGTCAACAAGTGTATCGACGGTGAAGGTGCTGAAGATATCAAGACTTTCAGAAAAAACAACAGAAAATCTAAAAAAAAGAAGAAAAAAACGCATAGAAAAGAAAATTTCGTTCAAGAAATCATTGAAAATGATGAAAAAATCGATGATTATGAAGAATGTTCCAGTTGTTTACTGAATTTCAACAGTTTAGCTGAGAGTTTTAAAGAAAAACACAAAATTCTTTGCAGTAAAGAACAAGAAATAGTTATTAAACAAATAATGAAAAAATATTAAGGTTCTTTTTTTAGTGATTTAGGATTGTCTAAAAAGTAAAGTTTTATGTCGGAAGATAGAGATGGGATGTATACATCTTTTGAGTAAATGAAGTTAAATGAGTCAGGAGAGTAGTTTTCTATCAATTCTTTTGTTGTCTCGCTCACTGCGATTTTTCCTGATTCGCCGTTGCTTTCCATTTTGTTTGCTATTGAAACATGAGTACCGTATATGTCGTATCTTACTATTTTAGTACCAGTGATCCCTCCAATGAAATCTCCAGTATGAAGTCCGATCCTCATTCCAAGTTCAAGTCCATTCTCCAAATTAGTTTCCTGTATAACCTCAATTAAACAAGTAGCAAACCTGATCATATTCAGTGCTTCTTTAGCAGGATTTCTATGTTTATCTCCATTAACTCCCATAACAACATAGCAATCTCCAATAGTATGGACTTTATACACATTATTTTCAATGCACATCTTATCAAAACTAGTAAAAAGTGAAGAAAGCATTCCGACTACCTCCTTCGGCGACCGAACAGCAGACCAGGCAGTGAACCCGACAACATCAGCGAACATCAAAGTAACATTTTTCAAATTATCCATAACCTGCCTTCCATCTTCTAAAGTAGACAAGGCACGGGCAGGCATCATTTGAGTTAAAAGTTGCTGAGTTTTTTGAAGTTCTTTTTGAGATACTTTTTTTAATATTGAGTTTTTTCTCAGTCGTTTTTCATGAGTGAAGACTGAAAAAAGAGTCATGATGATAAAAGTAACGACGTAGCTTAGATAAGCCAATGATGCTGATTCGTGTATTGTTTGGGTTAACCATAGGGAAATTGTTAAGATATTGAATAAAAGGTTCTTGCTGAACAAAGTACCTGAAAAAAAGTTAAGCAATATGAACTTATAGCAAAAGTAAAGAAAAGTCACTTGTCCGAAACGATTCCACCAAAATTCAACAAAAAATCCTAGAAATTCAAGAGAGTACAAAAAACTCAGTCCTAGTGAAAAATGAATAGATTTTGAGTACTTCCTCCTAAAAACCAAAGCGAATATCATTAAAACTTCTCCTACAACGACTATTAAAAGTCGAGGTAAACTCTCCCCCTGCTGCTTAAAAATAACATAGAAAGTCTCAACAATGATCATCATCGAGTCACAAGTAAGAGAAAGTAAAAGTCCAATTTTCTGAGTTTCAGATATTTCTTCAATATAATCCGTTCTAAACTTCTTCTCAGCTTCTGATTCCTTACAAATCATAGAAAAGATCCCATTTACCCTTGAAGAAGTTTGCTTGTTAAACAGTTCTTTCGTGTTGCTGACATCAAGATTGACTAACAAGCTAGACCTTTTAATTCTTCTCTCTTCCTTTAAACTCGGCAAGGTAGGACTACCAAGACTAAACAAAGATCCCCTTTTCTGACTAGAAACTTCCTCAAAATTCATCTCTTTCCCTGAATTTTCAACAATCTTCACAACTTTAGTCATCATACTTCCCTTCCCCTTAACCTCTCTCAAGTATTCCAAAAACTGAAGCCCATCAGAACTTCCAAGCATTTGAAAAGTGCTCATCGAGATCTGAACCGCATTCATTTCATTCAAAGTAGAAGCCATGCGACTTGCAGTATTAACAGTATCTCCTACAAGTGAAAACTGAGGTTTATGGTACCCAACAACACCTGCAGTGACAGGGCCACTGTTGACCCCGATCTTAAACTTAACCTTCGACCCGTCTTTCAAAGTGATTTTTTTCGACTCCTGAATCACTGCCAAGGCCAACTCAACAGCGCGTCTCGCGTGAGTACTGCGAAGAATCCCTTCGTCTACACCGATTTCACTGTCCTTCAACCCAGCGCAGGCCAAGTAGGTCTTTCCAACTGTTTCAATCTTAGCGACTCCGAAACTTTCACAAAGCGAGTCGATTAGGCCGAAGAGGTCGTTAAGAAGAGATGTGAATTCAGAAGGACTGTAAAGATTTAGCAAGTTTTCAAAGTCGCAAATGTCGCAGAATATCACGGAGACTGTTCCTTTGTCTTCAGCGATGTAACGAGCTCCGTCTTTTACCCGCTTTCGCACGAAGTCAGGTAGGAGGAAACTTAAGATGTTGGAGGATTTTTCGATTTCGAGTTCAGCAGTTTTTATGTAAATGAATTCTTTACGACGGCTGAGGTCTTGGGAGTAACAAGAGGTCAGGAAGAGAAGGTGGATGAAGAGAAGGATTAACACCCAGTCAGTGATTTTTAATGGAAGGGAAGATGGGCTTGAGAGGGAGGACTCGTAGACTACTGCGATTAGGGAACTTGTGTAAAGGCTGAGACTTTTTAATAGTGAGATCTGGTACTTTGTGCAGATTATTAAGGTGAAGAGAACTGATAGTAATGGGTATCGCGCAAGGGTAAATGGAAATGGGTTTAGGAAAGTGTCAAGAAGTGAAAAGATCTGAAGGAATAGTAAGTAGGTTACTTCGTATTTTATGAATAATTTAGGCTCGGATGTGAAAAATGAGGTCAATGAAAAGATGAAGGCGGAAATTGTTAGCATGTAGGTAAAGTCTCCTATGTTTAGATATCCTGGAATTTTCAGTTCGTAGAGAATTGTGTTTAAAATCGTCAGGAATAGAAAGAAAATGCTTAGAAACTTTAAAATTTTTGATGATGACTTGCAAAGAACTTCTAAGTACTCGTGTTCAAGATGAGGGTCTTTGAATTTTAATAGTTTTCGATCAAGATCGAAAACGACTTGGTCTTTTAGAAGTTTCCAGTTGATGGAATCGGTTACCACTGAAGATAACTTTGAAATATATTCCTGAACACGAGTTTTACTTGGTCTTTCACAGAACTTCATCAGTCTGAGCAGCACAAAAGTCACTTCAAACGAAATAAAAGGAAAAAAAATCATCAGTATCCAAATAGAACTTCTCGCCGAGTAAGAAACCGTATCCAAATAAAAAAACCCAAAGAACCCATAACAAGAAACCACAGAAAACACCATCAACCCTACTAAAAACCCCAAAAAAACTAAAATTTTCTTATAAAATTCTCCTGAAAGCACAAAAACCTGTGTAAAAGTTGCAAGATTCACTAAAACAAAAGAGGCAAGTCTCATCATCTCAAAGTCCTCAGTCATTCCTCGACTGTCAACAATTTCACCAGTTGCTTTAACAATCATAAAAAAAACAATAATCGAATTAACGACCCCAGCAGTAGCAAAGCAAAAAGCCATTAAAAAGTCCTTCCCCTTAACCCCAGGAACCCTGAAACAAAAAGCAGCAACTAAAACAAAAGCAGGACTTAAAAAAACTTCATAAATCACAAGAAGGTCATAATTGATCAAAACCTGTGCAGAAAAACCAGAAACATTCTGAAACCAAAAAAACAAAAAAGCATTCAAAGTTTCCTTAAAAGCGAAAAAATTTAGACAAGTTTTCATCCTGCAGTCAAAGTCAACCCCGACCTCCTGAATTAAAAATTCAAGATCATTGAAATTTTCAATAAAAACATCAGACATCTCAGAAGGTTTCCCGACAGATACACAAACATCTGCATGATTCATCATTTTTAAGCATTCTCTTCCCATTGCAAGAACTGCAGGTTGAAATTCAAGGTTTTCCTTTAAAATTTTAACTATTTTTCTCTTCGTCTCTGAAGAGGCTGAGCTGATCAGAACACTTTTCGCGGAAAACAAGACAACAAGAAGACTTTTCATCAGTTCCCTGTATTGGAAAGAAAGGTTTAGGAACTCGTTATCGACGATGACTACGAATTCGATTTGGTTTTCAAGAATTCTTTTTAAAATTTCCAGGTCCAGGTGAAATTTACTTGAATCTGTAAAAATTTCTTCAAAATTCGATTTTTTGTGAAGTGGGTTGTCGACTGGTCTTGAATAAGTAAAGAAAATTCCTTCATACTGATCAAGAAGTCCTTTATCTTGATAGTGTTTTTCCAGGTCTCTAAGAGAGTTAGACAAAAGACTCAAAGCTTCTTTCGCAGAAGTTACTTTATCGAGAGTAACAACTGGAGTAGTTTCGTTTATGATTTTTAAGGAATTTCCATTTGCCAGACAAGCATCAATCGATTCAAAAGTGCTAATCCACAGCTTGTACCCGGAATCTGTGATTTTTTGAATTGTTTCAACCACCCCAGGGTCTAACTCGTTGTCAATGCCGACGAGAGCCAAGACCTTAAGTCCTGTTTTATAAGTGTCGAAAATACTTGAAATTCTTTGTTTTCTGTTTACTGTGCTGCTTAGAGCCAGTTTGTATTCTTTCATTATCGCTTGAGCCTCTTGCTTGCTCAGTTCTTTAAACAAAAAAATAACTTTTCTCAGTTTTTCCAAAGACCCGCAGTCGAAAAATTCACCGTCTTCGCCCTGAACGTCAAGATGATTAAAAGTCTCAGATCCAAGACATTTAAACACCAGGAACAACTCTCCAGTCCTTCGGTCCTTTACTATCGCTTTGAACAAAGAACTGTTGAAGAAGTCAACTGAGGAAATCATTGAAAAAAAATAAGTTTCACTGTTGAACTCGATTTCCCATTTCTTTGAATCTTTTGACTTTAACTCAAAGCCTAGAAACTTGGAAAAGTTCAAAAGCGCCTCGTCTATGAAATTACTTGGCATCAGGGAAGTGGATGAAATGAAAGAATTGCAGATACTCAGGAAAAAACCAAAAATTTTCAGGTTTTTTGGAGAATCTGTTGAGTGAAGTTCTTGTTTTAATTCAGAGAATTTTCTAAAAGTTTGAGTTTTTGAATGGTTTTGAATGTTTAAACTTGAATTTTCACATTCGGTACTCAAGGGTTTTTCATCGGCTTGTGGAAGAAGATGGTATAAAAAATTGTTAAAGGCGCAGGATTGAACGATTAGTTTGTTTTCACTGTAAATTCCTGACTTTTCACTGATGATGTACTCGATTTTTCCTAGACTTTCTAAAACTTTAGGGTTTTTTATTCGCATTTGAGGGAAGGTTTTGTTTAGAGAGAAAGTTGAGATCGTTTGAAAGATTTGAAGGGTCATTAGCAGAGTCACTGGCACCAGGTTACAGTAGAGAAGAATTGAATGAAATACGAGATCGAGAAAAGTATCGGAAAACTGAAGGCCTGATTTAAAGTTTCCTAGAAGGATATTGAGAATTGTTAGAAGGATTATCAGAAGAAACCCTGCAAAAAATAAGGAGTTTAGAAATTTGGTGAATTTTGAGAACTTGTCGTTTGAGTACTCCTCAAAATTCAGCCAGGTCTTCATGTCACTTCCGACATACACTGCCAGGCCCAAAGCCCAACTACTTTCAACTAAAACCGAGCCTCCAGATATAAAATTTTCATAATTTGTATGAACAAGTCGTGGGTTTCCTTTAATTTTAACTTTTCCATCAACTTTACATTGAAACGAGTTCGCTTTAAAAATCTTGACACTTTCCATCAATTCCTTGACTTCGATGAGGTTCAAGCCATCTTCAGTGATAAAAGCATGAGTTTCTTTCAATGATTTTTTCCTATCCAAGTATCCTGTTTCTGTCTTCACATAAAATTCTCCGTTTTCATTATCCACTGCTATACAAAGACAGTCCACCGGGAAGCTTGAATCATTTCGAACAAGTAAAAAGTCTCCTTCCTCGATATCTGAATTGTTCAGAAGGATAAAACAATTATTTCTAAAGACTGCTGTTGAGTCACTTTTAAAGCTTTTTAGGAAAAAAGATTGATTGATCAAAAGTTTTAAGTTTCGAAACAAACGATAGAGAAAATGCAGAGAAAAAGGAAGCAGGACTTGAGTTTTTAGACTTGCTGATGAGATTATATCGGTTAATGAGATAGCTATTAGAAAAATAAACCAAAACGTTGATAGTAAATTATTCCGATCGAGGAAGGATCTTGGAATCAATGAGAATACTGAGAATGAACTTGTCTTTAAAATGTTTTTTTTCGAATTTTCACGATATTTAAAGTCGACCTGTTTGTAAACTAGTTCTTTTTGGTGATTTTTTTCAGATGATGATAGACCTGCGAGCATTTTATTACTAGATTTATCATATTTTCTTTGGAATGTAACTAAGATTTCAATTTGAAATTCAATGGTGAAATTGGATAAATTTTAAAGATGTTAATTAAGTATCATATGAATCTTTAAAACTTGGTTATTTTCGAAATTAAGGTAATAATAGTATATAATTGATATCCTTATGACAACTATTCTAAATTTAACTAAAATCAAGTCAAATCATTGATAATTCTATAAATAAAATATTAAGCCTCTTTACAATCTATTCCATCACCTTACAATAAAGTTAAGACTCATAACCTTTTTCAAAGCTGCATTTATTAAAATAATATTCGTAATTTACTAGTCAATTAGTTACTGTAATTTGCATATACTAAAAACCCAGGAATTTTCGACGTGATCTTTTGGGTCCTGATCCAGGTTTATATAATTTAAATTACTTTCATCAATCCGAAAGTTCGAGTTTTCCAAATGCTTCACGAGAAAATGCTGCAAATTCAAAGACAGATCGAAAATGGTCCTTAAATTTTGTTCTACTAAGGTTTTATCCACAGAATTAGATTGAAGGTGGAGTCTTAGTAGAATCAATTTTCCCGCAATCTCAACTTCACCGATCGAATAGCAGTCTTTTTCGAATTTCATCGAAAGGTCTCTAAGTGTTCCCCAATCATTATTTTGAAGGGCTTTATTAAATAAATCGGTATAATAATGCAGTCCACTCTGACAAAGCTGATGGATTCGCTCTAGACTGTTCGATTTACTGAGGTTACTGTTGTTGGTTGACATATTTTTATATGGTAGAGATTTTGATTAGATTTTCTAGATCAACTGCTGAATAATATTTAATAAAAGTTGAAAACTAGCTGAAGTTTTTTATAATTTTGACACTTTTAGATAGATTTTTAGAGATTAAACAGAATAATTTTGAATTATTCACCTAAGTCATTGATTAGAAGTGAAAATGGAAAATTATCAGTAAAAGGCTTTAAATTGGGGATTTTAGCTGGTCTAGTATGAAGCATAGCGTAAGTCATGTGATAGTCTAAAAAATAAGAATACGGTCGATTTGATTGATTATATTTGAGTTCTGGATTATAAGGTTAAGATTCAAGATACAAAACAAACCGAAAATAATCAAGTACAGGTTGATTGTTTGTAGTTGATTTTTAAGCAGATGAATCCTTTTCTTACAGAAGGCATTCTTATTAATCTTAGTAAATTTGTTTAACAAAATAATTTTGGTAACTTCTAATTTTATTACAATAAAGCGACTTTTTACTTATCCACTTTGAGAACACATATAATCTAATACTCTAACATATAAACCATAAAGATCTTGTCAATAAAAATCAACAAAATCATCAACTTTAATCCAAACCTCTAAAACCCATAAACCAACTAAAATTTCACAAAATTACTCTAAAAATAATCATCCCACTGAAAGTTCATCTTATTGTTCTTATCCTCCTCATTCAACCTAATCTTCAATTTAAACTTTTTCTCTATTTTCCCATCAAACCCTTTTTTCACCTTAGGTTTAAATTCCGGTTTAGCCTTGCAATAAAAAATATCATTAATTTTAACCCTTTTTCCCCAGCAACTTTCAATAATATCTTTAATTCCAGACCTTTTAAACGGGTCACTTTTAAAAATTCCACAAAAAACTTCCTTAAGCGAACTTGAGATTTTTTTCCCAACCTCTTCAAACTCAAAGTTCAAAACTTTATCACAAGCCTGATGATAAGAATCATTCTCTAAAATTCCAAAAGGTAGTTCTCCAAAGACCATTTCATACAAAATAACTCCACAACTCCAGACTTCAGAGGCAGAATTATAACCTTTTCCAAGAATTACTTCTTTCGCTTTATACTCGACAGGTGTTGGAAGCATTGTCAAGCTTCTGCTTGTTTCCTTTGCAAATCTGAAATCCGTGAGTTTTGCGAAGCCTTCAGAGTCAATGAGTACTGCTTGAGAAGTTAAGTTACGATGAAGGATGCCTTTATTGTGAAGGTATTTTAAACAGGATAAGAGGTTGATGAAGAGAAATCGACTTTCGTCTTCTGAGAGTTTTTGAGATGAAAGGATTTGAAAGAGTGACTCTGACTCGATATGCTCGTAGAAGAAGTAAACGAAATTTTTGTCGGAAAGAGTTCGAAGGAATCGAGGGATGTGAGGATGGTTTAATTGAGCGACTACGCATTTTTGGTTTAGGAGAAGTTGGAATTGGCTTTGATTGTAAATTTTTATTTTGAAGAAGACTTCACATCGATATAAATAATTGTTGGAGATGTTTGATGCGAGGTATATTTCATGGTCTTTGATTTGATGAAGTTGATCGATTAGGCAGAAATCGCTTTTTTGGAAATTGAGACTTCTTTGAATGCTTTTGTCTATCAGGGAGTAGAGGTGGGGAGTAGCTATTGAAGATAGGTCGTTTTTTGAAAGGGTTAAGCAGGATACTGATGTTAGGGCTTTAGCGGTGTATTCTCTTAAGCAGAATCTTAAAGAACTTTCACCGAAGACTGCTTGTCTATCGAAACGAAAAGTAAAAGTGTCAGAATTGTAAGTTCCGACTGAACCGTGCTCAATAATATAAATGCACTCATGAGCCTGTCCTTCAAAAAATATCTCTTCTCCTTTACTAAACGATTTTTTTACTATCTTCGAATGAATATGCTCTAGCGCAGAGAGTTCCAAATGGTTAAACATCGTAACCGAGTGAATAAACGCTAAAGAGTGAAGTTTCGTAATATATGACTTAAGGCTCGAGCCAATGATTTTGCTGATATCAGCATCATAAGCCTGTGCAATAATCGAGCGTGAAACACTTCTAAAACGTCCAGTTCCGACCTTCAAATGGTTCTTATTTTGAAAGCCGATTAAAGAGTAACTAAAAAATTCTTTAGAACTCGAAGCGATATGTCCACAGCAGACAACAGTGACAACATCAGCTCTTTTTCTGTTAATCGAAACCTCTACACCTGGCTCTATTTCAATTATCTTAAAAATTTCAATCATTTCAGCAATTTTCGATTTCGGCAGGTGTTTAGCATACTTATCAGCAATCAAAGCATTTAAAATAACATTTTTCAACAGAACCTTGCGGTGTTCCTTTCCAAGTACTTCACTTAAACTATGAACATCAATAAAAAACACCTCAGAAGGTTCTTCACAAATAATCGAAGCAACCCTAGATTCTCCTGAATTAATAAAAGAAAGTTCTCCAAAAATCTGCCCAGATTCAACTTTTCCAACAATTTTTCCATCTTTCACAACAACAGCACTTCCAGTCTTACAAAAATAAAGAAAAGAAGCCGGGTCTCCCTGTGAGCAGATTTTTTCTTTAATTTCAAATTTCACTAAAAAACTTATAAGAAAAATCTTTTCTTTATCTTCAGAAGTCATTTGTGCGAAAAATGGGCAGTTATTAATAAGAGAGTAAAAAACGTTTTTATTCATTTCTTGAACGATTTTCATTATTTTTCGAAAACCTTGTCTGTCAAGTGCCCAAAGCGAATTTTTTGATAAGGCTCGAACAGTTGATTTTCTGTTTGAATTGACTAAAAGTGCCTGTTCTCCAAAGGTGTAACCGGTGCACACCTTGGAGACCAGCTTGTTATTGACGATTATTTCGCAGTACCCGGTGCAGATTAGGTAGAAATAATTATCTGGCTCACCTTGGGTTACTATCTCAGTTCCTGGACTTACTGATAAATGGCGGAAGAGAGGAATGCAGCTCCAGATGAGTGATTCGGGAATCACTCGGAATAAATAATGGGATTTTAAAGTATTTGAAAGAAAACTCTCGGAATAGTCACCGAATGGCTTTGAATGGATTATTCCTTCTTTTAATTCCAATTCGTTTGGCTCGGTATCCGTCTGGGCTATTGGCTTTAAGTCTCGGCCATCGCTTGGGTCTCTTGCAGAGGATCTTTTCAGGCATTTGGATAAACAGCTTAGCATTAGATTAATTTATGGTGAAAATTGGGACTTGGGTACGATAAATGGAATTTAGAAGTTGAATATTTTTTGAATTTGAGTGGAGTGAAGATTTGGAAAAAAGGGAAATTTTTTAGATTTTTTTTTTGGGATGGTTGAAGAGTTTTGGTGATTGGAAGATTTTCATTTTTGAGGAATTTAGTGAAAAACGCAGCTTATGAATTTAAGAGTGGAACTAGATTCATAACTTTAAGATTATATTTACTTGTTTCATATTTTGTTATAGTTTATGAGCAAGTTCATTTTCGAAAAAATTCAAGAATATCTTAAAAGGACCAGAAGAGATTCTAGAGATGAAAATAAATAAAAAAGCTTATCATATGTTCAGCTTCAAAATGAAAATCCTCAAAACCCTAAAATTATTAAAAATAAAGATCCCAATCAAATTCTTGAATAACTTTTTCCTCGTTCTTAGAACTCTTCTTGTTCATCCTTAAATTTTTATTCATACACTCATCAATCTCCTTAATTCCAGGAATAAACTCAGCTTTAGCCTTCGAATAAAAAATATCATCAAAACTGATACAATCAGCCCATTTACTTTTCAATACCTCCTCAAGTTTCATTCGTTTATCAGGATTTCCATGAAGCAGTCCATTCAAAACCCGCTTCCCTTTCTCCGAAACTCTATCCGAAAACATTCCAACCTGACGATTAATGATTTTTCGAACAATACAATCATATCCATCTTTCTTTCCAATTCCAAAAGGAAGTTTTCCATGAATCATTTCATATAAAATAACACCACAACTCCATAAGTCAGCATCTTTTGAATACCCTTTTCCTAAAATGACTTCTTTTGCGCGATACTCGATTTGAGTATCTAACAAAGAGTAGCTTCTTGCTGTTTGTTTAGCGAATTGAAAGCCGGTTAGCTTGGCGTAGCCAAGCCCGTCAATAAAAATATTTTCAGGAGTAATGTTTCGATGAAGAATGTTTTTGTTGTGGAGATAATTAACAGAAGAAAAAATTGTCATTATCAAAAAACGTGCAACTTTTTCAGACATTTTCAAAGAAAGGGAATTTCTGAGAGAGAGGGAATTGAAGGACTGATAAAAGAAATAAACTCTTTTTGAATCTGATAAGGTTCGGATGTATCGAGGGATGTGAGGATGGTCTAGTTGAGTAATGACGGATTTTTGATTGAGGATTTGTTGAAAATGCGGAAAGGTCTTGATAGTTGATTTGTAAATTACTTCAGAAGTGAGAACCATGTCTTTTTCAGGATGATATGAAAGGTACCAGTCACGGGTTTCTTGTTGTGAGAGAAGTTTGAAGAAAGTTAAATGATTTAAGGTGAAAAATTTTGAGATTTTATTGATTGAGTAGACATATTCGATCATTTTGTCATTTATGATGTTTATCATATCATCTTTCTTGAGTGAAAGACAAGAAACCTGAGTCAAGGCCTTCATAGTCTTTTCTCGTACTCCTCCAACAAGGCAATCTTCACCAAAGACACTTTTTCTATCATAACGAAAAAGAAAACTTTCTTCTTCAAACACTCCAACCGCGCCAGTATCAACAATATAAACCTTTTCATCATGACAGCCATCATTAAAAATAACTTCTCCTCTTTCAAACTGTTCCCTTTCAACCTTTCTCAACACAAAATCCAAATCTCTGAACTCCAAACCATTTAAAAACCTGACAGACTTAAGCTCAGCAAGTTTTCCTAAATACTCCAAAAGGTTTCTCTCTTCACAGCCAATGATTTCAGAAACTTTTTCAAAAGAAATTCTTCCAACAATAGAAAATCCTTCACTTTTGAACTTTCCAGTCCCAACCTTCAAATGTTTCAAGTTTTTAAGCCCGATAAGTGAATAGCTTCTGAATTTTTTTTTCATTGAAAAAATCTTTCCAAAGCAAACTACAACAATGGTTGAGTCCAGTTCAACTGCAGAGTTAATCACAAGACTTTCTTTTGAAAATTCTTGAAAATTAAAGGAATTTGCAATGTGATGAATAAGTTCGATTGGTAAAAAATTCAGAAGGTTTTCAGTCATCATGCAGTTAAAAACAATGTTTTTTAGAAGGACTTTGCGATAATCATGCCCTAAGATGAGAATGAGTTCGTTGATACTGATAAGGAAAACTTCGCAGGTCTCCTTTGAAATAATAGTCGCCGCCCGCAGGGCGGCGAATGGATTAAAAAGCGAAATTTCCCCGAATAAGTGATTTTCTTCAATAGTTCCAACAACTCGATTCTCAACAAGTACATCAACTCTCCCTCTTAACAAGAAATAAACAAAAAGCGCTTCTTCACCTTCAGAGCAAATTTTTTCCTTTTCTTTAAACTTGCCGAAAAAACTGATTTCAAAGATTTTCTTTTTCTGCTCAGAAGTCAAACTCGCGAAAAAAGGAGAAGCTTTGAACATCTGCTCGAAGGACTCTTGTTCCCGGGCTTGAACCACAGAAAAGATTGACTTGAAGCTAAGTTTATCAAGGGTGTAAAGGGTGGATTGAGTAACAGTTTTTACTGTTGTTTTACGCTTTTGATTGGTTAGAAGGGAAAGTTCACCGAAAACTGATCCTGGTTTTAATGTCGAGACTTCTGATTGGTTTTTAATTACTTTACAGGCACCGGTGATTAGGATGTAAAGGAAATTTCCTTCGTCGCCTTCAGATATGATTTCTTTGTTTTGGGAAAATGTTAGACGGCGGAAGAAGCAGGAGGAGTTTATTAGCTCGGTTTTTTGAAGACCACGGAAAATTGGAAGGTTTTTGAGACTTTTTATTAAAAAGTGGAGATTTTCGTTTTCGATTGAAGGAATTTTGATGGAAGATTGTTTTAAATCGAGGTCTGGGTTTTCTGACTCTGTTTTTAGGATTGATTGGCTTTTGAGACTATCTTGAGGATTTTTAGATGAGCTTTTGAAGCATTTTAAGATGCATTTTTTCATTTATTTTATTTTTGAAGTGAGTTGATATTGTGGATTTTATCCGTTTTTATATATTAATTTTTTTTTTTTTTTCATCGAATTAATTCGATTTTTTACTCGCAAGGTCATTGTTTTGAAGGATGTTAACATGAGAGATCAAATAATCTAATTAAGTGTAAAAAGCCTAAAAGTATAAATCCCAGTCAAAAATCATTTTGTTATTCTTGTCTTTCGCATTAAGCCTATTATCAGGTTTAAAACTATTTCTCATGTTAAGACTATGATTAAGCTGGGTGTCCTTCGGCTTGTACTCTGGAATCGCGATTCCTTTGAATATTTGATCGATGTTAAATTCTTTACTCCATCTATCTGTAAGAATTTCTTTTATCTTCAGTCTTTGAATAGCTTTAGGTGCGAGAAGACTTTTGATGATTGACTGAGTTTTACTTGAGATTGACTTTGAAAGCTGTTTCCATTCGAAATTAATGATTTTTTCAGCTTTTTCGTTGTAAGTTTCTTCATCTTTGAAGCCGAAAGGTGATTTTCCTCTTAGAAGTTCATAAAAAATCACCCCGCAGCTCCATAGCTCAGAAGCTTGAGTGTAGATACCAGTGCAAATGGTTTCAACAGCTTTGTACTCCACTCTAGTGTCAAGAAGTGTGTAGCTTCTGTCGGTCATTTTACTGTATTTGAACCCGATGATTTTTACGAATCCTTCCTTATCAAGGCAAATGTTTTCAGGGTTTATGTCACGATGCAGGATACCGTTTTCATGTAAGTATTTAATTGAAGAAATAATACTAATAAAAATAAATTTCGCTGCTTTCTCACTTAATTTTTTGTTTTTACGTTTATTCAAAAGCATATATTCCAAGTACTCATAGCAGAAATAAACACAATCCTGATCAGAAAGACAACGCAAAAATCTAGGAATATGAGGATGATTAATAATTGAAAGTACGCATTTCTGATTAAGTAAAAGTTGAAACTCATCATAACTCTTCACTTTTTTCTTATAAACAACTTCAACCAATAACTTTTTGTCTTTTTTGATTAACTGACTAACAAAAAAATCCCTATCATCCCTTCCAGTACTAACAGATCCAAGACTCACATCTTTTAACCCAAAAAAATCCTCAAAAAAAGCAATCCGATCAACAAAGTTTTTAACATCTTTACTCAAAAACTCTTGAATTTCTCTTTTATCAAACAAAAGGCACGTCACATCAGTCAAAGCTTTTGCCGAGTTGACTCTGACATCAAGGAAAATTCCAGTTTCTCCAAAAGTACTTCCTTCATCAAACCGATGCAAAAAAATATCACATTCAAAAATCCCGACACTTCCAGTTTTAACAAAATAAACAAAAAGACTTTCTTGACCATCTTGAAAAATCCAGGATTTCTTTTGAAAATCTTGAGTTTTCGCAGAAAAAAGCAATTTTTCCAGTATATTAAGAGGAAAATAGTTAAAAAACAGATTTTTTTGAATAAAGTTTAAACTTTGAGCATGATTCACGAATTTTTCAATTGTTGTTTGAATAGTTTTTTCTATTTGACTGATTTTTGCTTCTGCTATGAACGAGTCGAAATCACATCGATACCGTCCTGTGCCGACTTTTAAGTGATTTTCGTTGTGAAAGCCGATAAGTGAGTAGTCTCCAAAGGTATTGCGCATGGATGAGACACTTCCAAAGCACACCACATAAACCGAGGACTTGATACCTTTACTGCCGTCAATCACAACAGCCCCTGCTGGAGTCTTTCTGAATGTAAAAAGTTCTAAAATTTCTCCGAATTTATCTTTTTGCAGATATTTCGCATGTTCGTCTCTTGTAAGACAGTTCAAAACAATGTTCTTCAAAAAGACTTTTTCATAATTCAACCCGACAATTGATTTAATTGACTGGAAATCAACGAAAAACACTTGGGAATCAATTTGACATTGAATAGTTGCAAGTCTTTTAGTCACTTCTGGATTCACTAAAAACATCTCCCCGAAAAAGTGCCCGTTGTAAAAGGATTCGATTACTCTATCGTCGATTAACACGCTAGCTTCTCCATTTTTTATGATGTATAAAAAGTTGGAGACTTCTCCCTTCGTGCATATTAGTTCTTTTTCTTTGAAGTTCACTAGAAAAGCAGCTTCTGATATTTGTGACTTGGATTCTTGGCTTAGATGAGAAAAAAGGGGAAATTCGTTTAGGAGAAGAAGACATGATGATTTGTGATGAGTTAGAAAGGATTTTTTTAGTGATGAGAAATCTTGTCGGGTTAAGGACCATAGTTTTACTTTTGATGCGGTTTTTAGAGTTAGAGTGCTTTTGAGGATGCAAAGGAGGGATAGTTCTCCATATGAATAACCTGAAGAAGCATTTCCTACAATTTTTCCGTTGACAATTATATCACTGTTTCCACTTTCAATAACAAAAAAAAACGGAATCGGTGAGGATTGAAGTGTGATGATTGTGTCACTTGGATGAGTAACAAATTTTAATTCGTTTAGCAAATCCTCTGGTCTTTCTTCCAGAATCCCTCTAAATAATGGAACTGATGCTAAACTATTGCAAATCAACTGCCTACTGATAGAGCTCAGTCCACAAAGGTCCCCTTTAGGTATCAACTCGTTTCCATCAGGTTCTGTTGTTAATCCTTTAGGTGTCGAGGTGTTGAAACTTGAATGTGGTTTTTTACCAAAGCATCTGGAAAAGCAATTTCTCATTATTTTAGCCTAGAATTTATGAATAACTAGATTTTTAATAGATGCCTTACAGGCAATGTGATTATTTATTAAAATTATGATAATCAGAGTTAGATTTATTCTTTTTTTTCAAAAGTTCTAAAATTATAAAGATAAGATAGTTAACCATGTTTTATGTAATTAAACAAGATGTTTTAACTTATTTTCCTATTAATAGATTTGGAATTCAGAACTGTTACCAGATATCCTTTATAACTGAGTTAAAATCTCATCATTTTAGTTTAAACATGTTTTTATTCTATCCAAGATGATCTCTGTAGAATTTTCAAAGACTATACAGGTCATCAATTCGCAACTTAATCCACCAACTAACATCCTACAACTAATCTCCAATCTAAAAAAATAAATCATATCTCATCATGCAAAATTCAATATATAATAAATCCTTCTAACTAAACCCAAAAAATTAACCCATTCACAATCCAGAGAAATCATCTTGAGCAGGCCAAAAAGCGGTCCATAAACCTGGTGAATTAAATACAATAAATGGAAATATTGTTCCTAGCGCTGTTCGGATTCGTATCATGTAGCTTGGGCAGGTCCTTCGAAGGTGGTCAGCTATTACCCAAGTCACTTGAAGCAAAAATTTCAATTCCAAAAGCACAGATGACAAACGTGGAAAACGTAATCGACAGACAGTCTTATTACTTAGTGAAAGTGAAGATCGGCTCTAATGAGCAGGAGTTTAACTTGATAGTGGACACAGGAAGCACAGTAATGACTAAATAGGCTTCATGGGTAGTGAACGTCACTTGTCCTAATTGTACTCTAAAGCCGAAAAACACTTACAACCCTTCAAAATCGAAAAATTCGACAATCCTCAGTGTGAACAACCGAGTCACTGTAAGGGTTATGTAGTATGAAGATGGGTCTTATGTACAAGGCATGATGTATGCTGATATCTTCCAAATCGCTGGGCTTAAGGCCATGGCTACTTTTCTCTGTGTCAATACCACTTCCATACACTGGGAGGGCTTCAAGGCTGATGGAGTTTTAGGACTTGGGTATGAACAGTACACTAGAGGATATCCTCCAATTATCAAAGCACTTCGAGCGGCTAATCTAATCAACTCAACGCAATTCAGTCTTTTCTACACTGACGCGACCTTTTTAAACAGGATCAAGCCAGCAATGACAATAGGTTCTCCAGACTACAGCACATACGCAAACAAGACTTACTTAAAGTACCTAGGAGTTGCAAACAACATCAACACAGGTAACTTTCTGTGGACAATCTACGCAACAAACATCCTAATGGGTAACGTTACAGTGGGTTCCCTGAGACAGGTGGTCCTTGACAGTGCCCAGCCCTGGATCTTCGTAGGAGCTTCTGACTATTTAAACGTGGAAGCAATTTTAAAGGCAAACAATTTCACCTACAGCAATTTCACCTACAGCTCACCTTGCAAATCCTCAGCAGGGTTCCCATCATTATTCATAGAAGTAAACAACACTTTTGACCTGGAAATTCCTAGTTACAGATACCTCAGCATCTATAAAAACAAGTCATCAAAGACTGGAAAGACTTGCTATGCGACTCTTTCTAAAAGTAATGATGACCACTGGTATGTTGGAGACTCGCTGTTTAGAACTTATTACACTGTCTTCAACTACGATAATTCAAGCATCATCTTCACTACAAGCTCATGGGAACCAACGATTGAAGTCATAACGAAGCATCATCATCACCATCATGACGACGACGATGATGGCCTTGCGGGTTGGGCAATCGCTTTAATTGTCATCGCATGTGTTGTCGCTGTCGCAGCCATTGGAGCTTTAGTTTATTTCTACCTGAAGAAAAGAGATAGGAACAGTCACTATGACTCGACTGGAAAACCTTTACAGGAAGTCTCTCTGCATGCTTAGAATAGGAATTAGTTTATAAGAGATTCAAAAATTTTTAATTGGAAATAATGAGATCTGCTCGATCCTTTCAAAAACCTTTACTGCCGCTGCTTAGATCGACTTCTGACTCGAAATTATCACCTGTTAACTTTTATGTCAGGAAAAAAATTATTTCGGGACTCACCTGCTCCAGTGATGAGGAAAAGGAAGAGGTTGAAAAATTGAATGAATGGGAAAAAAGAGGCTCAAAGCTGGAAATTCTTAACTCGATTAAAGAAGCTACTTTGAAACTTAATAAAAAAATCACGGGACAGGATATTGTTGAAGATATCATCGTTCAGAGAAGACTTAAAAGGAAACTTCCTAAGATTAAATCGTCAAATATCATTCAAATGGCGAAAACTAGCAAAATTAGGCAGATTAAGAAAGAAAATGAACAGAGCTTTAAAGAACGTTGTAGGTATTTTCGCCAGTTTGAAGAAGAACTTGCGAAAAATCACAGAGATTTGCAAGATCTTCATTTGGAGTATAAAGAAAAAAGGAACTTGCTTCGACTTGAATGCTGCCAAATCAAAGAAAAGGCAAATGAAGCGCTTCAGTCTTATGAAAAGATGAAAAAAGAAGTCGTTTCCATGGAATTCACAGGAAACCCGAACGACAAATACGAATTAAATGAATGGCAAGACTTAAAAAACGCAAAAAACGACTTGCTTAAGAGAAAAGAACAAGAAAAACTCTTTATTTTCGAAAAAGTTGAAGAAGAATTACATTCCAGAACTGAAAAACTTAAAGAATTCGACGATCTTTGCAAAAATCTCAGAAAAAAAGTTGAACTTGTCAGAAAAGCTCAAATCAGTCATTATTTAAACCTACTGAAAGAAGGAAAAGACGGTAAAAGTGAAGGACTTCAATGGCTGGTCATAATGCTTTGGAAACTGAATGAAACTATCAGTGTTGACAACTTTCCTTCATTTTTAGATGAAGATGCAATTCACTGTTTATTGTTCATCTCTCAAAAGGCTTTAGAAGCTGAAGAAATTTTTGAAAATATCGTAAACCCTGCGAAAAGGTCTTCAGTTTGTGAGCCGAGTGTCGATAAAAACAAGAACATCAAGGAAAGAATCGCGAAACTCACTAAAAAAGTCCAGGCCGAGCGTCCTGAGTATTTTTTAGATAAAAAAACGAAGCAGGTCGTTGTGAAATGGGCTCCAATCGAACAGGTGAATGAGAAAGAGTCTGTCGTCAGTCAAGGTGATGAGGTCTTGGTCTATGAAAATTACATTGGCAATATTAAAGAACTCATACAAGTCACCAAGGACAGTGAAGTCAATCGACTTGCTCTTGAATGTAATTTGCATAATTATGAAGAAAGGTTCAAAGTCACTCTTAGAGATGTTGTCAATGCTATTGTTGGAGCTGAAGCTTGTGAAAAATTCTTGGCTGTTCTTTCGAAGGATAAAAAAAAACTCATGGCTCAGATTGAATCGACTCGGACTTTCAATTTTACTTCGAAGTTCAAGTTGTGATGGGATTTGGTAATAGTTTTAATAATATTATAATAGAGAGTAGGTTTCATTTTTTATTAGAAGATGATTGGAAATTAATATGATGATTAAGGATTTTGAAGTAGGAATTTTATTAGATTCGTTCTTGATTTAGAACTCAATATTTTAAGTCTACCAGAAGATGATTTTTTTTATTGTTAATTTGAGGTATCAATATAACTATCTTATTAAACATTGTCATCAATCCAATCTTAAACTGAGTATTATTCAGAATAATTTTCAAATTAAAGCAAGTGATAGGATAAGTAGAGAATTTGAGTTATTAATACAATCCGCATTAGTCTAGATGGTTAGGATAGCTGGCTTTCACCCAGCAGACCCGGGTTCGAGTCCCGGATGCGGAATTTTTTTTTAAATTTTTTAATTTCACAGAAGTCGATCATGGAGTAGTAACCTTAATAATAATCTATATTATTAGGACATTCAGCTTTACCCGTGACTGGATTTGAGCCTTTGTGAAAAATTTCTAAAAACTTCTAATTAATCTTCATAATATAAACTATTAACGAATCGCTCTTAAGAACTTTTCTTTCTTGTTAAATCTAGATGTTGAATTTTTCTTTCTGTTTAAATATATGATTCGCGTTGATTTATCAATCCGCATTAGTCTAGATGGTTAGGATAGCTGGCTTTCACCCAGCAGACCCGGGTTCGAGTCCCGGATGCGGAATTTTTTATTAATAAAACTTTTAATTTTTACAACATTTGATAAGCAGGAGTAGCCTAATGATAAATTTAATACATTTTAAGGGCATCTGGCTGGACAAGTAACTGGATTTGAGATTAGATGCGAAATATTTAAAAAATCTTTTATATTAATCTTGGGAATCTAAACTGTTAAAGATACTTTCTTAAGGGTCTAAGATTTCTTTGAAATCTTGATGTTAAAATTTCTTTAGGTTTAATTATAAGATTTGCGTTGATTTATCAATCCGCATTAGTCTAGATGGTTAGGATAGCTGGCTTTCACCCAGCAGACCCGGGTTCGAGTCCCGGATGCGGAATTTTTTATTTTATCAAAAGCAATCAAATTCTAAATGATAAAAATTTGATTAATGTAAACATAAGTCTGACATTTTAAATAAAAGAAGGAAAAATATTGATTTCAACATTTAAGTTAAAAATCTTATAATGCCCTTTCTAAATTCAACTTAAAATTTTGAAGCCTTATTGTTACAATACTCTACAATCAATGACTTACTAAGTTAATATTTTACTACCAGCCACTAATATCGTCAATATCAACTTGAACCGCTTGATTCGAACTAATTTTTTTTACTTTGATTGTTTTCCAACTTCTATTTTTAATATCGCCTACTTTTTTAGTTCTTTGCACAGATACAAAGTTTTTTGCATTCCTTGATGTTTGTCTACTTTTTTTCTGGATTGTTTTTAAAAAATCGCTTTTCTTAGAGGTTAAAGCTGGTCTTCCTGAAGTCACATCACCAATTCTTAAAAAGTTATCAGGAACTAGTTTTTGAATCATATCGTCTGATTTTATCGGGGGTAAAAATGAAATGTTTGACATTTCTTCTTTTCTTTCAATCTTTGGAGTCTTGGCACTTGTCTTTGTAGAGTGGGAAGCTTCTTTGATTTTATGGATGTAGGAAAGAGAAGAATCGATTATATTGAATTTTTTAAGTTTTTTGTATGAATCTGAGCAGCTTTTGATAAAAATTAGACAAGTTTTTTTCCCTTTTTTGTTAGAATTCTTTGAGTTTTCTTTGCTGTTTGGAGAGTTTGATCTTGTTAGTAAAGGAAAATGAGGGTAGAAATGCATCTCTAAAGATATTATAAGGAAAATTTGAATAATATTCTATATCCCGACTACATTCAAAGTATTCCACATCTTTTACATCTACCTATCCACCTTTCCTAATGAATTTCTAAATTAATAGCAAGTCTAGCAGCCACAGTCAACGCCAGAAGTCTCAAAGAAGTACTACTAAAAAAAAGAGCGACTGCCAAAGCAGGAGGAATTAAATGTTTGTTTAGAATTTTATTCCCTTTAAAGCTGATAAAAGCGATGAAAACAATAGAAAAAAAAGCCAAATTTTCAAAAATAAGCCAATTCAAGCCAAAAACATATTTTTGGTCGAGATCCATCCACATGAGCATGACATCCCAAATGACTCTGGGGTTCACAACCTTCGCAAGTGCATCGAAAACTGTCCATTTCAAATCACTCTACTTATCAAATACTAAAAAAATACTAAAACCAACAAATCTCAAAGTAATCAATCCTTGAACCATCAGGTTATTAGTCCAGTACAAGTCTTCATTTGCAATCAAAAGAGACTCATAATAGTCCTTTTTATTTGCCACTGAAGGAAATAATAGCAAGGGAAGACTTGAAATGAATGCAAAAAGGTTTCCAAAGTAAAAACTGAGTAGGTTTAAAATAAGAACTAAACATATTATGAACCTTTTAAGTAAAATTTCCAGGATTTTCAGTCGTTTTTCGTCTAAAATTTCTAAATTTAAAGAGTTTTCCTGAGTTATATGAAGAAGAATGGAAAGTATTGTCATGATAAAGATAACTGCTGCAAGGGACTTTGGAATTTCTTTCATTAGAATGGCTTTTTACGATTTACAGTTTCGGGATATGCTAGAATCCTGAGCTTCATAAAGAGAAAGAAGGATAAAACCAACTGATACAAAAATTAATACTTGAATATGTGTCAATATCTTGTAACCTGAACGAGACAACCAAGCCGGTGACCTTACTAAAAAAACCGCCACAATGACAGAAAGAACAAAGACATTCTCTACACAGACCAAGCATATAAGGCTATAAATCATTTTTATTAAAAATCTAAAAATTACCTCAACCAGGTAAAAACTCAGCAATTTTCAAATAAAGTCTAAAATTTCCATAAATAATTCCAAATTATACTCTTTCTTATCCAATCAGATTCGAAAAATGAAAAACTTTCACTGATAGAGTTTTCTATTATCAGTGATCTTATAATGTATAATTTTCAGGGTTTTGACTTTTTCAACCTTTGGAACTCTCAAAATATCTTAGCAATGACTCAACCTCTCCTAGTCAATTCCACTCCTACCCTGGAGCCCTGTCCATCTCTTCAAGCCCAGGCTAAAGAAAAGTTCAAATGCGAGCTTTGTAAAAAATCATTTAAATCTAAACATAACCTGATATCACATAAAAAAAACATTCACGATCAAGTCTTTCGAGTGAATTGTCAGAAGTGCGGACAAAATTTTGCAAATAAGTACACCTTGAAAAAACACTGCAAAAAAATGCACCCACCGACAACAGAAATTAATTAATTAGGTTTAGTTAAATAACACCCTGAAGTAATTTATTAGAACTTTTTCAAAGGATTTTAAATATTTTTTAACTATTTGAAAGTTTTTCAGAAGCAGTCTTAAAAAAATAATTTTTTGAACTTTTCTGACCTATTCACTTCTTTATATAAATGAAAGTCAAGCGGAAAGTTTCAGATGACGGTAAAAAACTTCAAGCCCTGAATAAAAAGAAATACGAAAGTGAAACATCTGAATCTGACATTCCTCCAGCAGCTCCTAAGTCCCTTCAAGCGAAATTATCTAATTTCAAGACAAGAACTATTTCATCTCTGATAATGGTTGGAGGCTTTGCCTTGATTTTAAGTGCAGGTCATTTTTACTGTTGTCTTTTGGTGCTACTGATAAACATCTGCATCTTCAAAGAAATCGTTTCACTTAAGAGAAACTCACAAAGAGAAGCGAAACTTCCTTATTTCTATATAATAAACTGGTACTTCTTCGGGGTGACTGAAGTGCTGGTGACTTTGATGTTTATAAGTCACAAAATGATAATGAATCCGACTCTGAACGTAAAAGCCAGTTAGAGACTTTTTCAATACAAGTTCCTTCTGATGTTCGGCATGTTTGTCTTCGGAATCATGTTGTTTGTGCTTTCGCTTCGTAAAGGACAGTACAAGTACCAGTTCAGTATGTTCGCTTGGACGATCCTCACCTGCGCTTTAGTAGTTTCTCAAAGTTCCACAGTCATTCTCAACATCTATGAAGGGATCATCTGGTTCATTCTACCGGCGTCTATGGTCATCATCAATGATTCCTCTGCTTATATCTTTGGAGTACTTTTTGGAAAAACACCTTTGATTGAAATCTCGCCGAATAAGACACTTGAAGGATTCATTGGAGGACTTCTTTCAACGATTCTGATTTCTTTTTATGTAATCTTCATGCAGCTTAGCAGGTTTCTATCGAATTTCGAGTATCTTCTGTGCCCTCAGGATGTTATCAGCTTCACTCCTTTTGCCTTTCATAGCTGTAATACTAGTGACTTGCTGCAGGAATCACTTATCAGTGTCTTTGGCTTGCAGTTGTATCTTTCGAATTTGGAAATTTCTTCTATTGTTCTTGCTATCTTTGCAGGGTTTATTGCACCTTTTGGAGGGTTTTTCGCCTCTGGGGTTAAAAGAGCGTTTAAAATTAAGGATTTTGGAGACTCGATTCCGGGACATGGAGGGATGACTGATCGGATGGATTGTCAGATTTTGATGGGGATGTTTACTTGTGTGTGGATTCATACTAGACTTACCAGTCATGATGGATCAATTCAGAATATTTTGCTTCAAATCTCAATGTTAAGCTACTCTGATCAACTCTCTCTATTCGAGGAACTGAAAAAACAGCTAGCGATAGTACTTTAGGCTAGTATAAGTTATAAGAAGTCCTTAGAAAACCAAAGGTTTTAGATTGTTTGTAAATGGAATTTGATAAGGAGAAGCAGGTAGCTTATCTGATGTCTGCTGATAAGACAGAAGGTGAAGATATTGGAAGCTACTCTTATGAACACCTTCGATTACCTGGAGCTTATTGGACTTTGTGTGCACTTTGTAGTCTGGATACTTTGAACGAGGAGAGAAAAGCTGAAATTGTTGAATGGGTGATCAGCTGTCAAAGACCTGATGGTGGATTCGGAGGTAATGTCGGACATGATTCACATATGACTAATACTCATTATGCCGTTTTAGTGCTTAGTATGTATGGGGCTCTTGATGTTCTGGATAAAGAAAAAGTAACAGCCTATATTGCTGGACTACAACAACCTGATGGTGCATTTAGGGGTGATGAATGGGGTGAGACTGACTTACGTTTTGTGTACTGTGCATTGTCCTGTTTAAAAATCATAAATCAACTGAATCGAGTAGATACCGAAAAAGCAGCTCAATATATAATAGCTTGTAAAAACTTCGAAGGAGCTTTTGGAGCAGTCCCAGGTGCAGAGTCTCACGCAGCCTACACATTTTGTGCAGTAGGAGCCCTCGCTGTGATAGATCGACTTGATTTAGTCGACAGGGATGAGCTCGGGTATTGGCTCATGTTGAGGCAGACTGAAACTGGAGGATTCAATGGAAGACCTGAGAAATTACCTGATGTTTGTTATTCTTGGTGGATTTTATCTACTTTTTTTATGATTGAAAGACAAGAATGGGTTAATTTCAAGGCTTTACAGGATTTTATATGTCGAGCTCAAGACTTGGATGGTAAGGGAGGCATCGCTGATAGGCCTGGGAATGAACCTGATGTTTTTCATACTTTTTTTGGAATCGCTGGAATGAGTTTAATGGGATATCCTGGAATGGTGAAGGTTGACCCGGTGTATGCTTTGACTGAACCTGTTTTGAAGAGGATTTTTCATGGAAGGGAAATTTAATTGGATAATTAGGTTTAGAGGAAGATTTGGGGTTAATTTTAAGTTTTATATGAATTTAAGCGGGAGAGATTAGAAGTATTTTTTTATGTATTTATAGTTTGTGCTGGAAGCTATTAAGTTTTAAAAGAGGTCATACAAGATTTGAAAAAATGAAGCATTCTTTAAAAATTTGCTTCGATTTGCCTCAATAAAAAAAAGCTGACAAAAGACGAAAACCAATAAATATGAAAAAGCCTCTTATTAAGTACCTGCTTAGATATTATTCTATAATACCTGAGGCCTTCCATTAGCAGTATCAAAAAAACAAGCCAAATGATAAAACCTAGAATTTTCAAGCCAAAGTGGAAGTAAAGGCTGTCCAGTATCAAAACTTAAAATATTGTTACAAGTCCCACAGCGAGACTCAAACAAAGCTTTTCTACTCTCAACCCACATTGCAGCTCTTTCAATACACTTAACCAAATTCTTCGCAAGAACTTTAAACTCAACTTTGCAAAATCTCAAAAAAAGATTAGCAAGAATCTGAAAATTGACCTGACCATTTCCCGTATATCGACATTTGATTTTTTTCATGATTCCTTTAAAGCATTTCAATTTGATTTTCAGGTCAAGGTCGAATTTCACAACAATTTTGAAATGGTCTTTGAACTTCAAGGTAATGAATTTTAGAGAAACAAGTCCAAGGATTTCATTATTTCTGGCTCTTGTTTGAATATCTCCAATCGCTTGCAAAGAATTTTCAAGACGAAAACATTTTGTAGGCAAAATTGAAAATTTCGAGAACTCAATTTTTGAAAATTTTTCAAAGATTATTCTTGTTCTGTTTTTTTCTAAGTTTTCAGCCTGCTTTGCCCATTTTTTGATCAGATTTCTTGAGAGACCTTTATTAGATAGTGAAAGATTCGGAAGAATTTTTAGATATTTTTCGAGTTTTCTTTCAATATTTTTAACTTTTCTTCTGATTTTTTTTATAATGAGTTCATCGTCTTTTTCCCCGATGTTCTGCATGATTGAGTCTACAACACACTTGAGTTTAACCACAAGTTGAATAGCTTTAGAAATATATTCTTTATGCTTTCTACTCATATTTAATATACATTAAAAATATAACAAGAAATTCAAATATTAAGTAATTATATTTTTTTTCTAAGCGCACCCAGCTGATTCACAGAATCAAAACAGGAAAAAAAGTTTGAGTCATTCGAGACTTTCAAGTCTTTATCAGAGTTGCTCTGAAAACTCAAGCTGAAATTATCTTCAAAGCTCCAGGGCTGAAAATTGGTCATGCTGAAAATCTCATTTAAACAATCTTGCTGGGACTTTTCCGGTTTTTTATGGTTATATAAATGGTCTAGATCGTAAAGGTTTAGAGCAGTTTTCTTGATTGCACAAAAATTAAAAATTTGATCACCAAGAACCTCTGGGTTTGAAGTCAATGAAGACAGTCTCACATGCGAAGGTCCTTCATGAGGATCTGATAAAAAGTCAAGTTCTTCCCTATTATAGTCAATCGTAGTTGTAGCTAAATTATCGATGTCTTCTAAAGAGTATGTAGACCCCGTTTCAAGCCGAATTGAAGAAGGTGTTAAAGCCAATGAAGGAATCGATTTGATTTCCTCATTTTCTTTAACAATAACAATTTTTTGCCTTTTTAATCTTCTTTTTTTCCCAACCCTATTTTTCAAACTTTTCCATCGATTTTTCACTTGATTTTCAGTCCTTCCAGTGAGAGACTTTGCGATTTCGCTCCATTTGTTGCCGAGTTCTTTCTGTTTCTTTAACAGCAGCTTGTCCTCAATATTCGTCCACTTCGTTTTAATCAAGCTTGGATCCAGGTGGTTTAACCAGCGCTCTCGGCATTGTTTTCCTATTCGCACTGGAAGGGATTCATGAAGATCTTTATTTAGTTCTTTAGCGACGCTGCTCCAGTTCTTCGGTCCTCGAGATTTAATGATTTTTTTTAAGGTCAGGTCTTCCAAGGGCTGCCAAGCGTTTTTTGAATTTAAAACGCTTTTGGCGTTGGCTTCGTCCAGAGGACGGCAAATAGGACTGAATAGCTTTTTCTGGGTCACTCTGCAAGGGACCATCCATACCTCAGTTGTTAGAGGAAAGGCCTTGGGTAATTCCATATTAGATTCGAAATAAAGGTGAAAAATAATTGAGCCAGTTTCTTTGAATCAGTAACTGAACTTAAGATAAAAGAAAGAGGTTTAGATAGAGACTCTAAATTTAGGTTTTAAAGATTGATCGAAGGGAAGGGTATAGAGAGCGGTTTTAACCAGTAATATATATTTTAAAATTTTCCTGGTGTGAACTTACTTGGATTTACTAAGAAGATTTAGAATTTGGCTTTATTTAGAAATTATTTGAAATTACTTATAAATCCTGATAAAATTTTATGTGCTTACTATATTATTGGTAAATCAGATGATTTTTTAACTAGTATGAAAATTAGGATTTGAAATTTGATTTGAGACTTTTTAGATAGGTTTAAGGACTTCAAGCGGCTAGGAGGATTTATGCATTTTTGATGAAATTTTTTTCATATTATTTAAGAAATCTTTTTAGTTTGCTTAAAGGGCTTTAAAATGAGCTTAAGATGATTTATGCATTTTTGAAGGTAACCTATTTCACATGATTTAAGAAAAATTTTTGGTTTGCTTTAAGGACTTTAAAGCGGACTTAGAGGATTTATGCATTTTGAAGGAACTTATTTCACATGATTTTAGAAATCGTTATGTAAGTTAATCATATGCTTCTGCCAACTCTTTTAAGCATATAAACTATAAATTATAGAATCAGACAGCCAAGGGATCAGCAGTTCATTCAGATACTCTAGTCCTATAGTCATCATAAAATTCAAGCCATGATAATAATAATTATAAACCATTTTCATCCATAACATTCATAATCAAACCTATTTAAAAGCATTTCCTATGTACTATAGTAGGTCCAGACTCTTCATATTCCGACTTGGTAATCCACATCTGCTGAAAAGTAGCTAAAGACGCCAGAATCGACCCTCCCATCCATACAGAATAAAGTCTTTCAGGAGGCGAAACGACTTTGACCTTATTCGAAGACCCAGCAAGTCCAGTCATTTCCTTGACAACTCTTTCAGGCATTCCAGAAAACAAGGTATTTCCCCCACAAAGTATGATATTAGCATACAAGTCTTTCCTAATCTCAACATCACTTTTCATTATACATCGATTTGCCACAATATGTATTCCTTCCATTTCCAATCCAAGTAGTTCCGGGTTAAAAAATGCTTCAGGGCATTTATACCTTTCATCAGTGATAGTAATGATTGACTTTCCATCAGGCATTTCATAGTTTTTCTCAATACTTGCATGATCTTCCTTTTCCGCGAAGTTCATAAAGCATACCTTTTCCTTTATTTCTCTTGCGATTTCTTTTTCCGCTAAAGAATTGAAACAATTGAATCCTTTAGCCCTGAGCAAGTGAATAAAATAATCAGTTAAGTCCCTGCCTCCAATATTCAGACATTTGATACTATAAGGCAAGGCGTAGCCTTCATAGATAGGAACAGCTGAGCTGACACTATCGCCCGAGTCAATGACAAGTCCAGTAGTTTTCCCACTTGAATAAAGAGCGAGAACAGGCTGGGCAGCCATATAAAAAGCTGGAATATTAAACACCTCAAAAATCATCTGCGTTGTTTTTTCCCTTAAAAACTTGGGATTGAGTATATTTTCAGTGAAAAGCAAAGGATGATTATCCGGAGCGACTCTTAACTCATTATAAAAAGCATGATGCCAAAGTCTTTCCACATCATCCCAATCAGTAATAACTCCTCTTTCAATAGGTCTCTTCACATTAAGCATATCACTTTTACTTCTAGCCTCGTCACCCACAAATGAATCTTTCTGGTCTACGCCGAGTTGAACTCCCGCAATGCGAGTCCTTCCAACGAGACTAGGAAAGACAGCCCTGGGTGCATCGTCTCCAGCGAGTCCAGCTTTGACGATGCCAGATCCATTGTCAATGACGATTCCATGCACATCGTCTCCTTCCATGAATTATTATCGCTAAGGACTAAACTTACGACTGCCCTGGGGGTGGACCATGAAACTATTGGACTCTGCAAAGTCCTTCTTTTTTTTCTTCTGAGAAGCCAAATTGCCCACTCGTTGACTTCTTCGTTGAAGACTGTTCTGAGAAGTGAAGGGCAATTCGCTGATGTTAAGCAAGTTGCTCTCGCACATCATTGAGTCTCCGAAGATGTCGTCGTTTCCGAAGAAGTTGAATTGTTTCGCACTTGGCTTGTAAGAAACAGTGTTGTTTAAGTCGGCTTCGCCTTCTCGTGCGATTTTAGTCACTGAGATTCGGTTTATGCCGGAATTTTCAGTTCCTTTTGCTGGAGGGGTTAAGAGAGATGAGATCTGGACCGCGTCGTCACCTTCGCTCGTGTTTAGAGAAAGGTTTTCAGCGGATTCGTCTCTTGCTGAACCGTATGTGTTTGATTTTAAAAGAGCTGTTGGGGTTGATGATAGCTCTCGTAAACTTATTTTACGGACTAGACGGCCTTTACCCGAGTCGTAGATTAGAGAGAGACCTGGACCACCGTCGATTTGCTCGCTTAGGTCGTGTAGGAAATTTGAACTTTCTTCTGCGTTTATTTCTATTTCCTGGTCAGTGATAACTTGCGATCCAGACTCATTTTCTTTAAACTGGTATTTATTATTCCGTATCGAAACAAGCAAGGAAAATTCATTAGGAAGTCCCTGAATATCTTTAATCTTCAAAGCCCAAATCGACCTTCTATGTTTATTCTGAGGTGAAACATTAGGCAACTTAAAAGGCATTCCCAAAAGAGCCACAATAAACAAATGCAAATCCTCAGAAGCGACTTTCTGTTCATCAAACCCTCCTAAAACCCTCCAAAGTTTCAACACACAATTAGTCTCATCCTCCGACTTCGTAAAAGGATTAGTAATAAACCTAAGACAATGAAGTACTTTGCAGAAATTCGAGTAATTCAACAGTCCAGAGCCCGAGTAATCAATACTCTTAGTCACTTGAAAGAATTCATTAGTAATCATTCTCAACTCGCTCATCTGAGCCTTAGTCAAAGCTGGAAAGAACTTCACAGGACTTGTATTGTTTTTCAAGGAAAGAAGAAATCGATGCGAGTCAAAAGCTTGTCGTTTTTGAAGAGTCGCTTTTCTAGTCAAAGGGTCAGTCATCCCTGAGACTTTCGGAGTATTTTCTTTAGAGTTGTTGAAGTCTTTACCGAATTTTTTCGTTGAAGAGCTTGACTCGGTTGTCTTGTTTTCGCTGCTTTTTTGAACAGGCTCATGAAGAGGCTTGCTGTCTCTTATGAAAGGGTTCGTTTTGGTTGAAGATACTTTTCCTGACTTTGAGCTGACTAGCTTAGAACGTGAATAAAAACCTTTCGAGTGCTCTGGCTGGATCTTCGGCGACGTGTTTCGGTTTTTAGAGGAATTTGATGGGTTGTTTGCTCCTGATGGCTTTTTAGGGGCTTCGGTAAATTTACCTTCTTGTGTTTTCGGAAGGTACTTTGGGGATTGGTCTTTTTTTCTTTCAGATTGCATTTCAGGTCAATAATTATTGATTGTTTTACAGATGGATTAGAAATTTAATGGAAGTTGGAGTTGGAGTAGGATTTTATAATGGGATGGATTTTTTGGGGGAGTGGAATTTATGGATATGGGGAATTTTTGGTGGTGTTGGGTGGTTGGAGGTGGTTTAGAGTTAAGGATGGTTTAATGATGATGGATTGAAGGATTTATTGATTTATTTTAGAGAATTTTTGCATGGTCATATTTAGGTGGAGACTTATGGATGCAGGATTAAATGGAAATAGTGGATTAAGTGTCATTGTGGCAAGAATTTTCATTAAATTATTGTTTTTTTGGAAAATATTTAGATTTTTATGATTCTTATAAGAATTATTCGGAAATATCTGAATCATTATCGTTAGTACCTTTCTCAGCCATGCCATTAATATCAAAGAGGATTCTTGAATTTAATTATTCAACAATTACCTCTCATATCCTAATTAAATTAATTTAAAACAACATATTTGAACTTTTCTTCAGTTTTTTCCTTTCAGAAGCGAGTTCATTTTCGCGTTGAAGGTCAATTCCCTTCATTGCATCGAACAATTCCTTTTCCATATTTCTATTCAGTTCTTGGGTGAGTTTATCCTTGACGTCTCCCTTAATACTTTCAATTTGATCGAAATATTCCTGATATTTTTCCTGAATCTTCCTTTTTTCACGATTTTTCATTTCGATGAACTTTTCAAGAATGCCTTCAATGTTTTTCTCGAATTCTTCTACAATGAAAAGTTTACTTTCGCCTGCACTGATGTCGCATTGGTTTGTTTCTTCAAAGGTAAACCTTTTGGAAATTTTAGGAGTTTGAGCAAGTTTTCGGTGAAGTAGTCTTTGGTTTAGGTTTTCTGACTGGTTTTTCAGATTTTCATGGATTTTTTTACATAAATCGAAATTTTCTGTTTTTCGATCGCTTAGGACTTTGTCGCAGTTTCTTTCAAGGACCAGGTCGGCTTGAGCAGGTTTTGATTTAGGTGAAAAGACATGAATGGCTATCGGAGAGGTGATTTCTAAGTTCCTTGGTGAAGCGACCTCAAAGTTCCTCGGTGATGAAATCGACAAAGATTTCGAAACATTAGTCTTTATAGACTTGGGACTATTAACAATCTGTGTAGGCCTTGGACTAGTGACAGGACTTGCTGCATTAGTAAGCAAGAGTATCACATTATTCTTGGTCATAAGACTCTGCATTCGTTCCTGATAATGAATGTGTTTTAAGTTCTTATCAGCCTCATAATACTCAATAGCCTGCTTGTAAAGACTCATAAGTCGAGTGACAGTCGGAACAGTACAGTTCAAGTTGACCTGCTCCTCAAGTTCCATGACTTCCTGCGCGAAATTGGGAGCGAGCTTGAGAGTAGGCTTTGATAACTCCTTGAAGGTTTTTTTCTTACCAAACAAAATATGCATGGTTAATTATATCAAATGTGGAATAATTCAAATGTTTATTTAAAATTGTTTATTTATACTAAATTCTGGTGTTGATAGTCATTTGGTGAAGTGATGGACTTATGTGAAATCTTGCTTCTGTTTTAGACTTTACTTCTTCTAAGGTTGTTCCTTCGGAGAGTTCTGTTAAAGTCATCCCGGTGTCTCTTCGGAACTCGAATACTGCAAGTTCTGTTATAAGAGTCTTTACTACTCCTTTCGTTGTTACTGGAAGAGTACAAGTTTTAAGGATTTTACTCTGTCCTTTTGATGTGTGCTCCATGCAGACTATACATTTTGAATGACTTCCTACAAGATCCATTGCTCCACCCATTCCTTTTACTTTTTTTCCTGGAATGATCCAGTTGGCGAGGTCGGCATTTTCAGAGACTTCCATACCACCTAGAATTGTTAGATCCAGGTGGTTTCCTCGGACTATTGCGAAACTTGTGCTGCTGGAAAATGTAGAGGCTCCAGGTACCATAGTGATAGTTTCCTTTCCCGCATTAATAATATCAGGATCTTGACACCCATCAACAGGATAAGGTCCGATCCCAATCAATCCATTCTCTCCATGTAGATACATTTTAACCTCTTTCTCCACAAAATTCGGCACAAGTGTAGGAATACCAATTCCAAGATTAACAAACATTCCATCTTTCACCTCTTGTGCAGCTCTACAAGCAATAACTTTCCTCTTCCTAACCTGTTCATGACTTCCAGGAATATCAACTCCATATCCCTTATTTAATGCGAGTCTTTCAATAGGTTTATTAAATTTTTCCCCAACAACCAATCGATTTACAAGAATTCCAGGAGTATGAATCCTGTCAGGGTCTAAACTTCCAGCCGGTACAATTTCCTCAACTTCCGCAATAGTGACCTTCGCAGCGCCAGCGATATCAGGGTTGAAATTTCGAGCAGTCTTGCGATAAACAAGGTTTCCTAAAGTGTCTGCCTTCCAAGCTTTGATGAGTCCGAAGTCTCCAGTGATTGCAGATTCCATCAGGTACTTTTCACCTCCATAGTACTTGACTTCTCGAGGAAGAGCCTTTTTTTGTACTTCTTTACTGTTTTTTTTGAATTTCGTGATAAATCCGCCTTCTTCTACTATACTTCCTGCACCTGTGTGGGTGTAAAAAGCCGATATTCCTATTGAACCTGCTCGAAATCGCTCTGCGAGCGATCCTTGAGGGACTAGGTTTAGTTCGATTTCGCCTTTTAAGTATTGACGCTCTAGCTCCTCGTTCCCGCCGAGATAAGATGTGTGGATCGAACTCACAAGATGGTCCTTTATTAAAAGACCTGGACCGAAGTCGTTGGTTCCCGCTGTGTTTGTGTAAATCGTCAGGTCGCTGATTCCTCGGACGTGAATCGCTCGAAGAAGGTTCTCGGGAACTCCACATAAACCGAAACCTGAGATTAAAAGTGATGCACCTGTTGGGATGTCACTTATTGCGGCTTCGGATGACTCGTAGATTTTAGTCATTAGCCTTCTCAAAGTTTTAAGCATTATAAGCCATTGTTTTTGATGCGTAGGATGCCATATCTCTTTACGGGACTTTAGTCATAATTATACAAGATCGGGACAAATTTGAAAATTAATTTTAGGTGAGTTTGAAACAGGATAAAATCAGTCTTTTCAAACTAATTATTAAAAATTCTTCTTAATGGTAAAAATTTTTCAAACCACTAGTTGGGTGGTCTCATCTGATCCTCAAAAGAATTCATATTAAAAGAAAGTATCAGGCAAAACTTGAACCAGTCCCAGTTTAAATAACCCAGAAGCTGTGCCACAATTCTTGAACCTTCCCAAGCTAAGTTGAATTAATGACTCATCTTTAAGTTCCTCCTCACTACCCTGGGACCCTCCCAGATGATTAAACTTTAAATGAATCCCTGAAACCTTGAAAGTTCTAATAAAGGATTTTAGCCTATCCTTCAATATATTAGAAGTTATGCATGATGAAAAAGTACCAAAATATAATAAGAGTTATTTCGAATTATGAGAAATGAAAAGGCTTATTTATTTGACAAGAATAATTTCAAATGGTATCAAACGAAACTCTTGCCAAGGTTCAGATTATCTGCAAAGGAAGTAGTTGTGGGTATCGACAGTCTTCTGATTTGCTATTTTTGATCTCAGCGACTAGAGAAATAAAATTATTCAAAGATCTCAGCTTAAAGCAAGGAGAGCCTGCTCACGCTAGTTGTTGTCAATATCTCGTATACGAGTTCATCCCTGCTGGTCAATACGTCTTCAAATACGGAGAAATCGGTTCAAAATTCTACATCCTAATCTCAGGAACAGTAGGAATCGAAATCCCCGTTTCCGACTCAGGACAAATCACCTTTACTGAAATCATGGTTTTTCACTCAGGGTCTTCCTTTGGCGAGTTAGCTTTAGAGACTTCTCGTCCTCGAAGTGCTTCAGCGATTTGCAAGTCAGACTCTCACTTTTTAGTTCTTCTAAAAAAAGACTATTGCCACTTGATGCAGAAGCTGGTAACAGAAAAAAAAAACGAGATGATTTATTTTTTACAGTCACTTCCAGCTTTTCAGAAGTTAAACAAACTGGCGATTTCGAAGTTGACTTACAACATCCGAGAAATGAATTACTTCAAAGGCCAGACAGTATTCAACGAAGGAGACCCTGCGAAGGAAATTTTTATTATTCATGATGGAGAATGTAAATTGAGTAAAGGAATATTGAAACCTGGAACTTCTTCTGGAATACGAAAAGTTAATTTGAAAAGAATGCATACAGCTAAAAGAATAGGAAAAGGCTCGATGATAGGAGAAGATGACGTTTTTAATAAAAATCCTCATAGCTACTCTTGCATATGCAGCTCGGACACTCTCTCGCTTTACGTCATCCCTGCTGTGGATTTTTTTGTCAGGATCACTGCGGAACAGCCTTTGAAGTACCTGAAAAGTGTCTCGAAAGCTAAAAAGAAGTTCTTGGATAACTGGAGTTCGTTTAGGAATTCATTGGATAACCTTCTTGAAAGAAACCCGTCGTTTAAACCGTATAAGAAAGAAAAAAGCTGCATCAATATTTTTGAAAAATTTAGCAATATTGATAAATTGAACCATGCAGTGACTGAAAGAAAAAAAATCATGTCTCGAGCTTCACCTTCGCAGTTTGAAGGACTTTGGGGAGGACAAGGAAGGTTTTTAAATATTGAAGCGGTTAAACATTTGAAAAAAACATCGGCTGACTTTATTTTAGCTGATGGGACGAATGTTCAAGCGTTGCAGAAAAATCGATCTGCGGAAAACTTAGATATGAGGAAAACGGGATTTCAGCCTGCATCTATGAGAGCCTCGCCTGTGCCTCCGATGAGTCAGATGCTGAAATCAAGGTGTCATAAAAGGCGTTCCAGCACTATTTTATCGAGTAAAATTTTTTAATAGAGATATTCATGGATTTGGATAAGAGAAAGAGATTTTAGTAGACTTCAATGATTTTATGGGAAAATCGGATCACTGAAACTACTCCAACAATACATATACAATAACCCCAACAACCAGTAACTAATCCAGTTCCATTAAATTCCCAAAAATTCCCAATATCCCACTAATCCTCACCCACAAACCAATCAAAACATCCTCAATACCTTAAAAAATCACTCAAAAACCCTCTTTATAACCCATCCTCGGCTACTTCATTCAACGGGGATCTAGCTCAAATGGTAGAGCGCTTGCTTAGCATGCAAGAGGCACTGGGATCGATGCCCAGGTTCTCCATTTTTATAATAATGAACCTAGAGCTGCTAAAACAAATGAGCCGAGAAGCTTTTCTCTCTTCCAGATCCCAGCCTTTTTTCGAAACCGAGCCAAAACTTCCTCGAAACTGGAAAAAAATGCAAATGCAGGTCAACATGCAGAAAATCGAGCAGTACAACATGCGAAAGTGGATGAAACTCAGAGGAAAAAAATCCCCTCAACAAGAAACAGTCCAAAGAAAAGACTTAAGACAAGTTTTCGAACAACTTGATAAAGATCGATCAGGAACTTTGTGTCTTGAAGAACTTTATGAACCTCTTCTTTCTTTAGGACTTGTTGAAAGTCGCGCTGAAGTCGAGCAGCTGATTGAATATGTTGGAAACAAAAATTCAGGAATAATCGAATTTCATGAGTTTTTAAGAGCTTTTGACTCTGCTCGTGCCAAGAAACATTCGAAGATTGATACTTTGTTGAGAGATATGGAGAAGAATATTATTCTTAATCAGAAAACTGACTTGCCTTTTAACCTTTGTTGTACGAATCAAAGGAGAAACTTGATGTTGAAAGCTTATTTAGGAGAAAATGGACATGATAAGGATAAAGGTTTGAAGGTGTTAAGGGCATATGCTTTGAATTTAGAAAAAAATGAAGAGTCGCCTTCGAAACTTCAAAGAATTATCTGGAGAAGGTCAAGTGATTACGCGAAAATAAAGACAAGAATCGCTCAATATAAAAGTAAACTTGGAGACTCATTACCCATGTCTCGATCAGGACGATTACCAAGAATAAATTCAATACAAAAGACGATAGTCTCTCCACAAACAATGAGAAACCAGGACCTCCTCAATATAATCTAAGATTAATTCAATTACAAAACTTTCTTATTTTTCACAATCTCCACAAGATCCTCTGTCTTATAATTAAATGGACATCAGTCTTTACTCTTATTGGAGAAGTTCCTGCTCCTGGCGGGTGAGAATAGTCCTGGCATTGAAAAATCTTGAATTCACCTATATTCCAGTCCACCTCCTTCAAAACAACAACGTCTCCCCCGACTACCTCGAAAAGAACCCGATGGGTCAAGTGCCCTTTTTAGTCTACAACGACTTTTCCTTATCCCAAAGCCTTGCAATGGTACTTTACCTGGAATCAAAACATCCAGAGCCCTCACTTCTTCCATCTTCCTTAGAATCCAAGGCAAAAGTCTTAGAAGTCTGTGAAATAATCAACTCCGGTATTCAACCCTTGCAAAACGTGAGCATTTTAGGCCTGGCAGAAAAAGCAGGATACTCTCGCAATGAATGGGCAGCGCAGGTGATAAGTGAAGGTCTCTTCGCAGTGGAAAAAATCATTGAAAAGACTTCAGGAACCTGTTGCTTTGGCTCTGAATTAACCTTAGCAGACGCTTTTCTAGTCCCTCAAATTTACAACGCCCGTCGTTATAACGTCGACCTAATCAATTTCCCAACAGTAGTAAAAGTGAATGACTACCTCTCAACCCTTCCAGAATTCCAAAAATCATCTCCAGAAAGTCAACCAGATGCTGAATAATTAAATAGTTAAAACCATTAAAAATGCTTCATTCTTTTCTCAAACTGCGACATTTAGGCAGGGTGGCCAGCACTGAACCTCTGAGGCCTTCAGTTTTGACGACGGTTCCTGGACCTGCCTCGATTTCCCTGCTGAACCAGTACCAGGGTGTTAGTCAGGAGCATAAAAATGTGAAAGTTTTTGTGGACTATGAAAAAAGCTCTGGAAATTACCTCGCTGATGCCGATGGAAACTTGTTGCTGGACCTTGATGCCCAGGAAGGCACTCTTGCTATTGGGTATAACAACCCAGCGTTTCTGAAGTACTTGCAGAGTGACCATGTCAGACGCACTGCAATGCATCGCATTTCTTGTCATACTATGCCGACTTCTGACTGGCCTGAACTTATTGATAAGGTTCTCATGCCTATCGCTCCTAGTGGACTTGATGAAGTTTTTAACTCTTGTGGATGTAGTGCTGGAAGTCTGGAAAATGCGGCGAAGTCTGCTTATATCTGGTATTTTAGGAAGAAGTATGGGAATTATACACAGGAACACCTGAACTCAGCAATGTTAAACTCAGCTCCAGGAAGTCCCGATTTCGCAATACTAAGTTTTAAAAACTCAAAACACAGTAACCTCTTCGGGCTAGGACCCCCAACATCCTACACTCCATCCCTGCGGTCACATCAAGTCCCATTCCCCGAAAATTCCACCCAAGAATCCTTATCCCTCGAAACCCTTTCCAAGACCTTCAAATCCCATCCAAACATATGTGCTTTAATATTAGAGCCATTAACAAAGCACGGAAATTTCCTAGCAAGTTACAAGTTTTACTCTGAAGTTTCAAAACTAGTAAAAGAAAACAACGCAGCCTTAATAATCGACGAGACTTTTACCGGATTCGGAGGTTCAGGAAGACTTTGGGCTCACGAGCACTTCGACTTAAAACCCGACATCTTAGTCTTCGGAGGAAAGTCTCAAATATCAGGTTACTTCATGCGGCGCGAGTTCCGCCCGCCCTCAGTCTACCAAGTCGCTAACACCTGGTGCGGAGACGCTTTCAAGTTAGACCAACTGAAAGGAGTCCGAAGCGTGATCGAGACTCAAGACCTGATAACAAGAGCAGGCAACACAGGCGACTACCTGATGCATGGTCTTAATGCACTCTCAGGGAAAGTAGTTTCAAATGTAAGAGGCTTGGGACTTCACCTCGCTTTTGACGCACCGAGTAAAACAGAAGCCTGGAAAATTGTGAAAAATCTTTTGCAAGAAGGAGTTTTGGTGAATGTGACTGGCAGATCGATTCAGCTGAGTCCAGCTCTGATCTTCGACAGACAACACGCTGACGTGTTTTTGGAAGCGATGAGGAAAGTCTTAAGTAATTAGGAAACTTTTACTTTTTCTGCATCTGGAAACTCTGAGTCAAGTTGTGAGAAAATTCTTCTTCTTCGTTTAAGTGCGCTTTGAAAGTGAGTAACTTTTCGTAGAGGGATTGGTAGACACTTAGCTTTTGCTTGATTAGGATTTCCATCTGCTGCACGTAGGTGTCTACGTCGTAGTCTCCGTCGCCTTGGGCTAAAGCGATTAATTCTCCTTCTTTTGTTAGGATCTGGGCGTCTTCTTTTATTGCAGTGACGTGATTTTCAAGAAGTTCTTCTTCTTCAGCTAGAATAGTTTCAACTTTTTCATGAAGGTTCAGCATTTCTCTTCCGATTTTACCGTCTTCGTCTTGGTGCTCGTGAATGTATTCCATGTCTTTAAAGCTTTTTCCGAGCTTTTCGATTCTTTCTGGCTCTTTTTTACCTGATGGCTTGTTTTGGACTGGCTTTTTGTTTGCTGGAAGAGGTTGGCTTGAAGGAACTGAGGCAACTGGCTTTTTTATTTGGTCTGGCTTTGGAATGAACTGGTTTACTTGGTTTCCAGCGCTTTGCTCTTTTAAACGGTCTGCGTATCGAAGAGAGTTTATCGTGTGGTCACTGCTTGAGTGGCCTGGGGTGATGCAGGTTATCATCAGGACTTTGATCTCGTCACTTCCACCTTCGAATGAATCTCGAAGCACTAGAGTCAACTTTGATCCTCTATAAGGAACATGTGCTTCCGGGCCTTTTCTCAAAGCTCTTATACACTCTTTAAGCGCAAGTAGACTTTTATTGATTTCAGCTCCTTCAATTCTCCTCTGTCTATTATTGCTCATACAATCTTGAGCCCTTTCACTTCCCTAAATAAAAATTACAGCCAAGTCAACAAGTCTCAATTTCCCTTTGATATTATTTCTGTTATCTTTCAAGGTAATCTGACAAATAGCATGAGATCGAGATGAGTCTTCATTTGAAGTAGTTGAATGGGTAGTTCTCACCGAGTTTCCATATTCAATCATCTGTATCAACTCATCCTTATTGCTTGCAGAGTGTTCGACAAGGCCCTGGACTTTGATATTTCCATTTCCATCTTCAAGAATCGTTAACTTGCTCCTTTCATTCAACAAGTCAAAGCATCGTCCTCCGTAGATTTCAAAGAAACTCAGATAAAAAGTGCAGGAAGACGCTGCAAATAGATCTTGAATCACCATGTTTTGAAGGCCTTTCATTGTGAAGGTCTTTCCTGAACCTGTCTGCCCGTAGGCGAAGCAAGTGACTGTCCCTCCTGATAAGATGAAAGGACAAAGCGATTTCAAAGAGTATTGGTAAACTGTTGTGTTGTCTTCTTTGTCACCGAAAGTATTGTCGAATACAAAAGTGTGGTTTTCTAGGTACTTTGTAATTCCGTCTACTTTGAACTTTGGCTCGTGAACTAATACTCGAGGGTTCGAACAACTCACTGCGTCGATTTCACCTTGGTTTAGCTCTTTTGAGAATATCGGTCTTTTTCTTACGCAGACGCAGATTTTTAGGTTCGCTGATGGGGTGTGAGGCTCTGGGTTAGGAACTTGAACCCGGTACTGTTCAATCATTCCTTCAAAAACAGTATCCCCAGCCTTCCCAAGAGCTTCATTTTCCGCTTTTCTCTCTTCGCGGACAATTTTTTCTTCTTCCATCTTCTTCCGCCTTTCCTCTCTTTTCTTGGAAATAGCTTCAATACTATTTAAAACGTTTCCTTTCTTAGCAGCTTGACTTTCAGTGACTTGGATTCCATTCGCTTTTTTCAGTCGATCCAGCCGCTCTTTATTGGTTCCATAAGTTGGAAGTCCTTTATCCTTGAGGCCTTGAAGCACATCTTCTGGAGATAAGGAATCCAAGGCTTGCTCTCTGCGCATTGCTTGGACATCTTTTTGGTTTTTGAACTTTTCCTTGATTTTGTCCGCTTGAGTCGATGGGTTCTTTTTGTCCATTTTATTTAGGATATGATTGATTTTTTTTTTTATTTGGAATTTTGATGATTTTCTTTGAGGGTTTGTGATTTTTGGATGGAATATTGTTATTGAGAGAAAGATTTTTGGTTTAAGGAGTTTTAGATTTTTTTTTAGGAGTTTTGAATTTTAGATGAAATTCATGGAAATATTGGAATATATTATTATTACAGAAATAAGAAGGATTTAATTGAGGTATTCTTTTAAGATTTAATAAGTTGAGTCAAATTAAGTGATTTAATACTGTTTTCCGTTATATTAGGTTTCTCAGTCATTAGACTGTTTCCTTCTATTCTATTTCGAGTTATTTTCCTGCGCTATTACTTACATGAATTTATTATATCTATTATAATTTGCTCTCATCATTTATTCATATTAAAATAATTAATTTTACCATATTTTCGATATATTACAATCAAAAATATGGTAAATTTGGAAAACCTATGATATTTTTTTGCTTATAAGCAGTATTGCTATTTTCATATGCAGATTCTTACTCACTGGACAGCTTTTTTCAAGTTGAACTGGACAAGAATATCAATTTTTTTACTTATCGCGAATTTAATTCATTAACAAGACCTAAAGTACTGAAAATAGTCTTAATCTTGATAGATATAGTATATAAATTGTTAATCTGAAAATATAGTGATCATGAATTTTGAATATTTTCGGTTTCCTTGGCCATTATGGCCAGCTGTCTAGGAATAATCGATTTTTATATTTACCAAGCGTTTCTAAAAATTAGGTTAATTTGACTTGCATCTGGTGAACCATATAAAGAAAAAATAAAAATAACTGAACTACAGAGCGCAAGGATACATCTACATTTTACAATTATATGTTTTTAATCGCCTATTATACAAGACTCAGGAAATTATGAACAGATATTAAATTCAAGTTTTGTCTAAGTATAAAAGTGTGATTAAAGATTTCAAGATTCTTGAACTAGGCTACCAAACAATTTCTGATTTAAGAGGGTCCCTGCTTAAAATTTATCATTAATATAGTGAAAATGATTGAAATTCGTTATGATAAGGGCTCCATAGTTTTGATCAACAAACGATTTCCAATAAGAGCTCAGTTTATCAAAATTAAGAAAGTTTTGTTATGAAAGTTTAAAACAAATCCATTTACCAGTTAGATCTTTAATATTTCATAAGCTTGATATTTAACTAGAAATCAAATTACTTGGCTAAATCTTTCTCCCTAAAAGATTATAAAACTGATCTGTTCTATGATTATAAAATTGAAATTTTAATATTCTTGCCTTTCAATAAACTTTCAACTATCTATTTAAAGGAGATCCTCAATCGATTATTTTAATTTTTCAATCTTAACAATTTCCTTTACATATGCATCATACCATGAAATTTAATATAGTTAATCTTTAATTTTCCAAACCAGTTATATAGTGATGAGGTACTTACAAAATATCGTAATTACCAAGAAAATTAGACAATAAAGTTCATAGATCAATAGAACTAAAATTCTGATATTTCAAAAAAGTTCTTTGTGTATAAGCCCCTAGCTAAAACTTGTAAACTTTTCATCAAAATTAATTTTTATATGTAAAACTTTCCTTTCCATATTTAAAGTATTATATTCACATTTTATCATTCAATAATCATGCTCCCTCCACTTTGTACTCATAAGTCACCTTTAAAAATATATCATTCCTCTTCACTAAAGTTTTCAACATGCACAAAAAAAAAGAATTCAGAAGTTTGAGAATTATGCAAACTTAAAAATCCAACCAAATAATGTCCAATATCAAATCAAATTCAAAATCTTCATTTCCTTACCTCCCATAATTAACTCCATGGCCCTCTGCAATCATCAACTCCTTAAAATCCTTCTTCTCTTAAACCCAATTCTTCGATTTCTATCTTTCACGCCCTTTTCCTTTTGAACCTTCCAGAACATAAAAATTCCAAAAATCATGCCATTAATGACGTCATAAATGGACATCCAAAGAGCAAAGTTCTTATCAATCGAGTCAAACCCACTGACTCTCACCCGTTCAATAATGACAGAGCAATCCCGTCATCCAGATGCCAAAGGCGACTTGTCAATGATTCTTAATTCTCTGATGTTGGCCTGCAAATTCGTGAGCAATGCAGTGAGAAAGGCAGGAATTGCTTCTTTAATTGGAATTTCTGGGTCTTCCAACGTGCAAGGGGAGCAACAAAAGCCTTTGGACATCTTGGCCAATGAGATTTTCATCAATTCTTTGAAGTTTTGTAATAAAATCGCAGCTTTGGCTTCAGAGGAAGAAGAAGGAATTTATATTATTGACAACCCGGACTCAGCGAAGTATATTATCGCGTTTGACCCTTTAGATGGATCTTCTAATATTGATGTTAATGTTTCTATTGGAAGTATTTTTGCTATTTGGAAACGGCCTGATGTTAGTAAGCCAGTCTGTGTTGAAGATTTTCTTAGGACTGGAGAGGATATTGAAGTCGCAGGGTATTGTATTTATGGAAGTTCAACACAGCTGGTTATTGCAATGAAAGACGGTAAAGTGAATTGCTTCACATTAGACAATTCAATCGGTGACTTCATCCTCACACATCCCAACTTAAAAATCCCTTCAAAAGGAAATATTTACTCTGCCAACGAAGGAAACGCTTATTATTGGGAACCCGCGATAAGAAACTACATCGAAAGTAAAAAGAACCCAGAGTTAGGATCTCCTTATTCAGCGAGATATGTCGGTTCAATGGTCTCTGACGTTCATCGGACCATTCTTTACGGAGGCATATTTCTTTACCCTGCTGATAAAAAGTCACCTAACGGAAAACTTCGAGCTTTATATGAAGTCTTTCCGATGAGCTTCATTGTTGAGAAGGCTGGAGGCAAAGCGACAGATGGACGACAGAGAACTTTAGAGTTGAGAGTAGAAAGTATTCATCAGAGGTTTCCTTGTATTTTAGGAAGTTCTCAAGATGTTGATGAGTTTTTAGAGTTCTTGCAGAGAAGTGAGTAGATAATTAAGGTTTGTTGTTTGATTGATTTTTATGAGATTTTTAGTAATTTGGAATAATGAATAAGCTTAAGTTTCCTTGTTTGACTCGAGATTTCATTCATTCTAGTTTGTATTCATCTGATGTTGGGTATTTCATGAAGGAAACTCATCAGCTTGGAGCTTTATCACAGCCACTTCAATATCACAACTTGTCAGGTATTTATAATTATACTCAAGTACTTGGCAACAACTACCCAAAATTCGCATTTTTGACACCAGTTGAAATCTTTCAGCCTTGGTATGGACACTCACTTGCGAATTATTGCTTAAACCACCTCACTCATTCCAATCTAAAAATTGTTGAAATAGGAGGAGGAACCGGTACATGTGCCCTAAGCATTTTAGACTTCTTGAAAAAGCACAGTTACAAAAACTACCTTTCAGTTGACTACACAATCTGTGAAATCTCTCCTCCACTCTCAGCCATTTGCAAAACAAGACTAAAAGCTGAGCATGGAAACCTTTTTGACCGTAACCAGCTCAAAGTGATAAACAAGTCAATATTCGACTGGAATACTCCAGTTAACGAGCAAACCTTTATAATTGCCCTTGAAATCCTTGACAACTTCGCCCATGATCGTATTTGGAAAAATAATGAAAAATGGACTCTTCAAACTCGAGTGAGCAAAGATCTGAAAGAAATCAAAGAAGACCTGAAAGATGAGCTTATCTTAAAAACTCTTGAATGTTACTTGAAAATGCCTGAAATGACCCAAACTGAGATAGAAGCTGAAAATAGAGAAGGGATTATTTATAAAATTATCAGTTTTTTCAGAGACCAGTCAAAAGCTGATAACATGTTTTTGCCAACGATGTGCTTTAAAATGTTTGAAGTTGTTCATAAGTATTTTAAAAATCCGTCTTTTATCATCTCTGATTTTGACTCGTTGCCTAATGGAAAGATTAAGGGACTTTTCGCCCCGATTGTTACTAAAAAAGGAGAAAAGTCTCATGAAAAAGAGGATTTTGAGAGCTATTTGATGGAATTCGGAAATGTTGATATTTTCTTTCCTGTTAACTTTAGACTGTTGCAACAGATTTCAAGGGTACATGGAGGGAACAGTGGAAGAGTGATGAAAAGTTATATGTTTATGGAAGAATTTGCTAAAGAAAACTGGACTCAGCTCAAGACTGGGTACAGGCCTTTATTTGATGACTTCAAAAACACAAGTTTTTTTATAACAAAGTAAGATACATTTATTCTTATTAAACTTTCTAGAAATCAATATGTTTGGAATCATATTCGAAGGTCAGCCAGTCCTTTACAATTTTCAGCAAATATCAGAGACGCAATGGACACACGAGCTACCAAATGGATCTAGCGTTAACAACTTAACTTTTTTTTTACAAAGTCCTCTTCCTGAAGGTCTTGCCTTAGCATTATCAGCTTCTTTCTACCCTTTCACATCAATCGAGTTTATAGGGGCGATAGCGAATGAAAGACCAAGCGACATAATCCACACAGGCTGGGGTTTCAAACAAGAAGTGAGTTCAAACAGCGTAAAGTTGCTGATTTCAATGGAGTCCATATCAAACATAGCAACATTAGTTTACAACAAGTCAAATACTGACATCAGGCAAGTCTACGCTAAAAAAGTAGCCCTTAACCTATTCCGGTTCATGGAAAGCTTCAACAAAAACACCTCCCAACAAGAGTTGCTAGTTCTTCCCTGCGACGTTCTTGACAAATGGCTTCTGAGGTTTGAGGCGAAATTTAGAGTAGATCCTTATTTTGTACTAAACACAGAATGATTAGAATATAAAGAATAGCCTAAGTGATTAAAATTTAAATAAAAAATAATAAACATCGAGTAATTAAAGCTTATTAGCTTAAAAGTACTTACTAACCCTTTCTTTAAGATTTCTATATAGATTATGAGTTATGTTTCCATCAGAAACAACCCCAATATCTCTTTGGAAATTCTTAACCATTCTATAAAATTGATCATCCATCAACTCCTCATCAATTACCCCCAGGGTGTAGTAAGTTGCCAACATCTTCTTAAACTTTCTTTCAAGTGAATCGTTGGCTCTACTGTTAAGCTCATCAAACGAATAAGAGGTTTTAAGTACAGGTTTTTCTACATCTTCAAATCCTAATTTTCCCCTAGTTTTAGGGCTTTTTTGTAATACTTCTTCAAAGACTAACTTTTTTTTTATTTGCTCGGCGACTAGGCTGACTGCTTTTTTTCCCATTTGAAAGCTTTCAACCATTTCAAGAGCTACCTTTTCAGGTGTGTCGATAGTTGTGTCGTATTCAAAAGATACATTTCTTGGTTTGTTGTTTGAGTCTAAAATAATTAATGAAATTTTCTTGATAAGGTCTTCCTGGCCTTGACTTTCTTCATCGAATTCTAAATAAAATTCATTGAATCCTTTATTTTTTGTGTAAAATCCTTTTTTTGTATCAAGTTCTTGATTATTTTTTATAAATCCTTTATTTTTCATATCAAATTCTTTATTTTTTGCATAAAATTCTTGATTTTCTGAGTTTCCATTATTTTTATCTTTTTTGAAGACTTTTTCAAAAATCTCATTTCGACTTGTCTCACTTTCAAAGTCTTGCAAATTTTTCGTTGGCTCTCTTGAAATGCTTTCAAAAAACGAATGGCTCAGCAAGTCCTTCGCTGAAGGTCTCTGACTGGGCTCTGCAAGACAAGCTTTGATGAGACTTTTGATGCTAGGGTCAGCGATTTTTTCAAGAGATTTGGGCAAAGTTCTATTCAATATACATTCATATATATCTTCTAGTTTCTGACACTCAGAGTACGGACAGGTCTTTGTTAAGATCTGCAGAAGAACCATTCCGAAACTGTATATGTCAGACTTTTGAGTGAATCTTCCTTCGAAGGTCTCAGGGGCACTGAACCACGGGTCTTCTACTTCCCAAGGATCTGCTGTGAAAACTTGGTTTATGAAGAAATCGGTTAGTTTTATTGTACCGTCACTTGACATTATTCTTATGGTTTTTGTTGTAATTCCTCTGTGGACAATTAGTGGGACAAGTCCATGCAAGTAGTCCAACCCCATCAAAATCCCTTTTCCCCATACCTGTGCAAGTCTCAAAGTAGACTGAGGAAGTCTATTAAGATACTCTAAAAGCGACCCGCCAGTGACGATTTCACTAATTAAGACTAAAATCTTCGAGTTCTGCAGGACCCACGAAGAAACAACAGACTTCAAGTGTTTATGCTGGAATTTTCTATTCATTATCACTCGGGTCGAAAGTTGACTAATTTCATCCCTGCTCAATTTTTTCAAAGAAATTTCAGTCCAAGCGACTTCACATCCCAATTCAATGTCGATTGCTCGATATGAAGTTTTTAAAACGGTTTTTTCGAGGACCTCAGCGAACTGAATAAGTCTTACCTTGTGGTACCTCTCATTAGGAGATATTTCAATCACTTCATTTCGATGCGAATCTAGGTCGAATAGTAGTCCGTCAAGGGAGCAGTCTTCTTCGTCGCCCTAGATAAAGGTTACTGTGGACAACAGTTCAAAAATATCCATGTTCTGTTACGATATTTATATTATCTTATTATTAAGTGTTTTAGGTTTCAGTTTTGAATTTAGGATGTTGAATTAAATTAAAGCTGAGTAGGTTTCTGAATGATTATCAGTCACTCATATTTACGACGTAAGCTTGAAAATGGAGTTGAATATGAAAAAGGAACAAGAATAAAAATCAAAAAATATTAGAAATATGAAAGTATTATAGAAATTCCAAATCCACCTAAATTCCCAAAATCCAAAAATTTATATCCATAAAATTTCCCACAATTCACTTCTCCCAATTCAAAAAAACAACAAAAAAATTCTAACCCAGACTCAATCAGGTGAAGTTTCAAGAATGGAAGCTAATAATGGGTTGTTGCGTGTGTAATTATGTCGAAATGAATAAACTAGAGTTCGCCCTGCAAGGACAAAGAGGCCTTCGAGACAATCCTGAGTTTTTTGACCTGTCACTGAGCTCCGACAGTGAAATTCCTGTAAAGGACATCGAAGAGTGGAGGGCGATCAAATCAAAAGGATCAAAATCTTTCAGTGATTCGGTGGGGATGCTGAGCACTTTACTTCAGTCAGAGAGGAAAATTTCTATTCACAGCAAACCTGGAAGTATTGTCGATAGTTTTGTGGTGAGTCTTCCTCAGAACCCTTTGAAATAGATAAGTAATTAAGAAATTGGTGTATTTACTTCACTTTCTTTCAACTGAGGGAAACTTCTAGAAGAAGAAAATCTTGAAGAAAAAGGTTTATTTTAAGGAAATCGCCCTGGTTTTTGTGATTTTTAGGAAGTTTGGTGGGAATGAAGCCGATCTTTAGGTAAATGTTTGGAGTTTAGAGAAAAAACAGAAAAATGATAGAAAGTTTGAATTTTGATGAAAGATTGAGAAATTTTAGATAATTTAGAAAAAGTTGAGTTTTTTATGATTGAATTTCGAGAATTTTTATTAGTTCAGGATAATTATGATTATTATGTTCAGTTTCTTTCGCTAATAAATGAAAAGTTTTGAACTAAGACAAATCATGCCAAATCATCAAGTAACTGTTTTTCACTCTAGAGGCTCAAGTCAAGCAGTTCCAAAAAGCTTCAGCAATTCTCCTGTTTCTAACACAAGAGAATCACCTTCTTCCTTTGACGATTTTGAATTATATTTGCTGAATAAATCTAAACTAGTGGGTCTGGCGATACCTTACAAAGCCCTAGGCAATAAAATCCAAGTAATCACATCAAAGGTCTCAGACTTGCAGTCAATAAAAGTCCCTCTAATAAAGAAGCTGCCATTCGGACTTCACAAGTACGATGAAATTGAGCCAAAATTTCGAGATATTTTTACTCAAGCACGATCGAAAAGACTAACAGAAAAGAAAGTAAAACACTTAAAACTCTTAAGCGGGAGACTAAACATAAAAAAGTAACAAAAACCTTCTTTCTCTCAGCGACAATAACCTAAAAATAATCATCATTAAATCTCAAAAAAACCCTAGAAAATCATCTAAACCTCTTCACCAAACTCAATAAAAAATGAGTTCAACTAGTATAAGAATGACACCACGTTCAAGAGTAGATGAACTAAAAGCTCTTCGCAGTACATCCCTTCAACATAAAAAGAAAATAACAGCATCAACTCTAGTCTCAGCAATCAGTTCAATAGTCTCAAATTCCGAGTCAAACTCAAACAACAACACTTTAGTAATATTCAAGCCGTCAGTGCCCCTCATTCCCCAAACAGCGAAAAGTTCAAGTTGTTCTCAGCGTCAGAACTTTGTGACTTATTCATTAAACACTTCTCTTAACTCTTTAAACTCAAGTCAAAAGTTGACCCCGAAGCCTCCGTCAAGATCTCGAGAAGAGCCGAAGCAAGAGGTAAAAATTCAGAACCTTCAAGAAGAGTTTGAAAAACTTTCACTTCCAGTGACCCCGTCAACAGCTTTGAAGGTCTTCAAGCCGCATCTTTCAAATTTTGAGCAGAACGAGTTGCAGGCGGTAAAAGAAATTTATTATATGGGGTTTAAGTGTCCTAAGGCAGACAATGGGAATAACTTTGATGATGAAAATGGGAATTTCAAGCTTTATAAAGGAGATCATATTTACTATAGGTATGAAATCTTGCAGTTGCTTGGAAGAGGATCTTTTGGGCAGGTCTGCAAATGTTTCGATCATAAAATTAAAGATTTTGTTGCGATCAAATTGATTAAAAATAAAAGAAGGTACCATCATCAGGCTGAAATCGAGATAAAAATACTGAAAAGTTTGAAAAAGAAGGATAAGGATAAAAGTAACAATGTTATTCATGTTGCTGATTTTTTTTACTTCCGGAAACATGTTTGCATTTGCTTTGAATTACTTTCTATCAGTCTTTATGAACTACTAAAAAATAACGGGTTTAAAGGACTTTCTCATCGGCTTGTGAACCGATTCGCCGTTCAGATTTTAATCGCTTTGAAGTTCACTCGAAGTTTAAATATTATTCATTGCGACTTGAAACCAGAAAATATTTTACTTAAAAAAGTTGACAAGTCTGGAATTAAAGTTATTGATTTTGGGTCTTCATGTTTGTTGGAAGAAAGAATTTATACGTATATTCAAAGTCGGTTTTATAGAGCTCCTGAAATTATTCTAGGTATTCCTTACACTACTGCGATTGATATGTGGTCTTTTGGGTGTATTCTTGTTGAACTTGTCAATGGAAAACCCTTGTTTCCTGGAGAGTCTGAAGCTGAACAATTGCAGCTTATCATGGAGGCGATTGGAGTTCCGCCTGCTGAGGTCTTGAATAAAGCCACGAAGAGGAAAATCTTCTTCGACAGCAGCAACAATCCTCGAATGCTGCCAAATTCAAAAGGCAAGGTCAGGTACCCCGCTACTCGCCCGTTGGTGCAAGTTCTGCCTTCTGGCGATAAACATTTTTTTGAACTAGTTGTTGGTAAGGATTAGACAGGATGTCTTCAGTGGAACCCTGATTGTCGCTTGACCCCTGAAATCGCTTTGCAGTCTCCTTGGTTTGCTAGTGCTTTGAACCCCAGTCCTAGGAAATCGAGGAGGGATTCGAAGGTGTAATAGTATGTATTCAATAGTCTCATATATTAGAATTTTTCATGGATTGGGTAATGCTAATGTATCTATGGCTAGTTATTATAAACATATTCACAACTAGGAGCAAAATAATTTTCGAAGCTCTGATATTGACTTCTCGAACTGCTTTGTTAGGTCGAAGATCGGCTTTAGGAGATATGGAAGTTGTAAATACTTTTCTTTTATGGTTTCAAAGCTTTGCTGATTGGGAGAAAGTTCAATAAAATCAGTTTCTATATCACAAATCTGCTTATGAATCGACATACGTAGCTCTCTTCCATTAATATCAGGCAACAAATTAATAATTTCAGCAAAACTAATAATTTTCTGAGTTAAAATTTCTTTTTCCGCACTAACTCTAAATAATTCATTAACTTTACAATTCAACACCTGTAAATTTTCCTGCAATTCATTAATCTTTCCCACTTTCCCTTTAATTTCTTTTTCTTTCTCAAAACATTCTTTGCATTTTTTATTTTTTTCCTCTAAAAGTTCATCATTCTTTAAAGCAATTTCTTTTCTAAGCTGATTCGAGAGTTTTTCAACATAAACCCTATTTTTGCATAATTCTCTATTTTCCAATATCAAATCATTCACAATTTTCTCTTTTTTTTTTATCTCGACCATCAAAGTTCTGATTTTTCGATAAGGTCCACTCATTTCTTCGCTGATGATTTTTTCATTTTTCAATTCTTCCAGTTCTTTTTCAGCCCTGATCCTATTTACAGATTCCTTTTGTACAAGGTTAAAAGTGTCCACCAGACAAGACAGAACTTTTTGCTTGTGAGAAAAAAGCTTGTCGCAAAGACTTGAAGTCTGGTTGCACTTCAAGCATTCAGATGGTTTTTCTTTACTTTTGAAGTAGTCTTCATCTACTTTTGATAGCTCTTCCATGCAAAGAGCTGAAAATAGAGAAGTTGCATCTGCGATTGATGAAGACAGCCCTGGCGGTGCAGGGAGGGTGTTCCTTAGTTCTAAGGAAAACATAATAAATGGTTAGCTAATAACAAAAATTTAGTTTTTTGGTTTAGAGTTCAGTAGGCTTCTGTATTTGTCGATTTGGGAACGTAGTTTTTTGTTTTTGGTCACAAGACTTGAGATTTTATTTAAGAGTTTTTGGATGTACTCTCCTACTTCCACTGGAACGAGAACTTGATTATTATTTACAAAACTTCTGATTTCAGTGTCATTGTAGTCAGTCATCAGACTAGCCTCACTTTCACATGAATACGAAAAGTTGAACCGAGAAGAGTTTCTTTCATCTTCTAGAGTCTTAATCCTTTCTACAAGTTTTACTTCATTTTTCTCGAAATTAAGTTTGATATCAATCAAAGAAGAATTCAAGTCACTTGCTTGTTTTCTTAAAGTAACAACTTCACATTGTACTTTATTATTCTCGTGCCTTAGACATTCAATAAGCCCATCCTGTTCCCTCTGATCAACCTGAAACTGAAAAACTTGCTGCTTCAGTTCCTCTGATTGTTGTAATAGTTCATCATAAGCCTTTTGAATACTTTTCCTTTCCTCTTCACGTTGTTTTAAAACCCTAAAAAGCGCTTCATACTTATCGGAAGAGCTTCCTTTATCACTAAACTCGTTCAATCCACAAAACTGAATAAAATCCTCTAACATCATTTCAATGCTCTCGGGTTTTGTGCTCCACTTTTCAGCAGAAACTTTGTCGTTTTGTTTATCTAAAATTTTCTCAAGTTGTAGCTTTGCAACAGGTACAATACTTTTTTTGGCTTGTTCTTCTGAATGTGTGAAATTTTCTTCACTTTCACTTTGATTGAAAGACTCTTCCATTTCAGGGTCTTCATTGATGACCTGATCATAAATCTCTTGCATACTTGTATTCCGAGATCGAAAACTCGGGCCAGGTTTCTTTTTTTCTTCTCTTTTCGACTTACGTCCAGAGAGTTTAGCCTTAAGATAAGCTTTCGCTTCCGCAGCATTTCTAACAAAAACTCCATCATCCTGCATGAAAAATCCAAGTTGTTCAAACCCTCCAGAGTCACTAAAACATCCTTGAGTACTGCAAGGGTTATTTTTTAAATTAAATAAACAGACTGAAGTTTCCGCTAAAAATCCCGTCAAGGACAATATATTATTTGACTCTAAGTTCAAATCAATAAGATCTTTGCAACATTCAAGTCCAACAGTGGACTCAAGTTGATTGAAACTGGCATTCAAGGTCTTGAGTCTCGTTAAAGAACTCAGAGGTTTGATAGAAGTAAGAAAATTGCTCGAAATATTAAGCGACTGTAACTTCACCAGTCCAGGCAAGACCCCTTCACATGAACAGATCTTATTTTCAGAGAGATTCAGCTGTTCAATGCTCGTTGGTATTTCCCATATTTCCAAGATCGAGTTTTTCGATAAATTCAGCTTTTTCAAGTACTTTAATAACAAAAGTTCAGGAACAGCGACAGTCAAAACATTTCCTGATAAATCCAGTTCAATCTATTTAACATTTACCAAGTTTTTAAACCTTTCCAGGCCAAACAATTGACTTTTTCCCCTATTCGCGAAAATCAAGGAAACAAGGGCAGCGGGTTTGTCGATTTCATCTAAATCTTTGAAACTTTTCGACATGCTGGTCATCTTTAAATTATTCAGTCGTTACTTGAATAAGCTGAGATTCTAATGTGACAAGGCTTTTGATTTAGTTTAAAATTGGAAATGGATGGCAGCAATGCAATAAAAGATCATCTGCTGGGTGACTCATCCTTGCCTAGCAAGGCGGAATACGATAAAAACTACTATGAAACTGGCAGTGTTACTAGTAATGACGAAGATTATCCAGATGGAATCCCAGATGTTAACATTGGCGAAATCGATGAATTGCCTGCTCCTGCTGCTGTAGCTGACCAAAGCGATCAAGTCAATGTAATCGCGCATACTAAGAAGTTGTTCGATAACTGGCTTTTTTATCGATTCATTTATTCAGTCTTTGCTGTTCTCGCTATCATTCCAGCGGCGATTGACTATGAACTGAGTTTTGATAATTCAGCTTCGAGGACTCCAGATCATTGCACTCAAAATGAAGATGTCAGTCCTATTTGGAAAATTTTAACTGTCGCCATGAGCTTCATGGCAATTGTTCAGTTGATTGTTTATAGGTTTTATCTCTTTGAATGGAAGAGGTTCTTGCCGAAGATTTGTGATGAACTACCTCCTATGAGACCTTTGAGTCTTTTGGAATGGATCAATATGAGAAAACCACCCAAGTTTAAGGATTACTTTGGTGATGAAGTGCCTTGGACGATTTTACTACTGCTTGTTAATCCTTATCCTTACTTGGAATTCGCTTTTTGTATTGATCAGCAGATGAATTATCAGACTGTTGAAACTTGTTATTTCATTTCAGAGGTCTTGTATGCTATTATGTACTTTAGGGTTTACTTACTTGTCACTGGGATTTTTAACTATGGGAAATATTATAACCCTATTGCTATGAGGATTGGGGAGAGACATGGAGTTAGGGTGACTTCAAACTTCGCAATAAAATGTTTCGTGAACCGAAAAAGTCTTCAAATGCTTTTATTCCTTTTCCTAATCCCAGCAGTATTCGTATTCGGTCTGTTAATGCGAATCTTCGAAAGACCAATGAGAATGCCTAACATGGACTTCGACTACGCGCCGAACGCCTGGTGGAACATAATAATCACGATGACAACAGTCGGGTACGGAGATACTTTTCCTTACACGAACATCGGAAGACTCATCGTGGCAGCGAGCGCCTTCTGGGGCGGGATTATCCTCAGTTTGACCTTTTCTACAATGAGCACTTTCCTTCAACTAAAGGTAAATGAGCAGAAAGCTTTAAATAGTATTCTCATTACAAGTGTCGCTTGTGATGCAATTTCTTCAGTCGTTTCAAACAAAAGAGGAAAAGTCAAAGACGTCAAAAACCTTTGGGGAAAAGTTCGAGAACGACTCATTGTTTTGAAAGAATATAAACAAGACCTGCTGAACACTGACCAGCTCTCAGAAAGTACTGCAAATATCTCGATTCGACTCTTTGAACTTGAGAATAAAACAGAAAAAATCAAGAAGTTGCTGAATGACTTGCATGATAAAGTTGATAGCGCTTTTCTTTAGGTAGATAACGATTAGAGTTAATGATTCGAGTTAATCAGTTTGATTATTCTTTATCATAAAAAATACCAGAGATAAATTTTATAAATTCACTGATTTTATCTAAACCACGTTTATTTCATATTTGCTTAAGACAATGAAAAAGTCCCAGGAACTCAGAAGACTGATCCTTGATATCCGTCGAAGCAAGACTGCAGCTGAAGAAAGAAAAATCATTGAAAACGAAAAAGCAAAGATCCGAGGGTCGATTTCAAATTCAAAGACAAAACAAACAGAAAAGATTCTCATTGTTTCCAAACTGATTCTTATCGACATGCTAGGCCATGACTCAAGTTTCGCTTATTTTGAATGCATCAAGTTGATCAGTTCAGCGGACTTCAAAAGCAAGAGAGTCGGTTACCTGGGCATCAGTTGTTTATGCACCAAAAGCCCGGATTTGTTGATGCTCTGCACGAGTCAACTGCAGAAGGACTTGAGTTCTGAAGACTTGAATATTGTTTCTTTGGCTTTGATTACTGCAGCGAATATATCTGATGCAACGATTTTGATCACTATTCAACCTTCTGTTGTTTCTTTGTTTTTTCATAAGAATAATCTGGTTAGGTATCGAGCTGTTGCCGCTTCGATCTCGATGGTAAGACTTTGTCCTGAAACTACTGGAGATGTCTTGAGCAATATTAATGAGGCGCTGATGGAAAGCACTAGCACTTTGTTTAGAAGTGTCGTTGTGCTATTCATTGAAGTTTTGAAGGGAAATTATGGATTTAGACAACAACTTAAACTTTATGTTCCTCTTGTTTGTTCATCGGTTAATCGACTTGTTCATAATAAACAGGTGGAAGGGAGTGGAGATTCTATGACTTTGGCTTATAACCTAAAGTTCATGTCTTACTTTGCATCAGAACTTTCAAGTGATACTGAATCCCAATTAATAGAAATTAGCAAAAACATCTCAGCTTCAACTAAAAGTCCAATAAAATACGAAATAGCTCATCTCTTAATAAAATCCAAGAACAATTTTTTGATAAGATTCGGGAACAATGTGCTTCAATCATTCATAAACAGCCCCAACAGCAACTTGAAGTACTCAGGTTTAAAAGTTTGTAATAAAATCGCTGACTGGGACACACAAAGACTGAAAGTTTCAATTGATATCGAAGCTTGTCTTGCAGACCCCAACGTAGAGCTGAGAAACTTGGCACTTTCGCTTAGCTCTAAACTTATTAATGAAGATAATGTGCAAAATATGTTGAAATCTTATTTAAACTGTTTGATGAGTGTTGATTCTTCTCTTCATTTGATGATTGTAGAGAAAATCACTGACTCCTTGAGTTTGAAAGTGATTCAACCGATGTGGCACTTGGATACAGTCATCAGAGTATGCATATTAGCCAGTTCTGTACCAGAGCAAATGATTTTTACTTGCATAAATTTGATTAGAAACACGAAAGATATTCAAGAATATGCGACTAAGAAACTCTTTTATGGTATCAACTCAGGCTTCCGACACAACTCTTTACCATGCCTTGCCTTCTGGGCAATTGGAGAGTACCCCGAAAGTATAGAACCTTCAGAACTAGAAAAAATGATTGAAAAAATGGTAGAAGAGAATTTCAATATTGCTCAGATCTTATATCTTGTGAATATGGCTTTTAAAGTTGGATTAAAAATACCACAAACCAGGAAAACTTGTGTGTTTTTGTTGAACCACTTTTCGTTTAGTGAAGACTGCGAAGTCAGTCAGAGGGCTTCAGAGTATCTGATTATTTTAAGTGAGTTTGCAGATGACCTGTTTAAAGACTTGCTAGCTGAAAAAAAGAACTAAATCATTTTAACTACCATTTATCTAACCAAACAATTATTACAATTTCTTTAAATATTCTCAACCCATTAAAAAAAATTTAAAAACTTATCTTGAAATGAAATTTATGAAAACCTTCATTTTACTATTCCCAGTCCTTCAAATCCTTTAAATCCAAAAATAACATAAAATATAAATTTCCATAAAAATCTCCTTAATTCCAATCAACCCTTAAAATTTTCTGATAATGAGACCCTATATGGAACAAGAAGACGATGGTGAAATCGACGTGAAAACCAACAGATACCCTTATTGCTTAGTATGGACGCCACTTCCTCTAATCACAGCTCTTTTTCCCTTCATCGGTCACACAGGTATCTGTACATCTGAAGGCATAATTCATGACTTTTCAGGTTCCTGCTGTGTGACAGTAGACGACATGGCTTTCGGCAACCCGACAAAATACGTGCGACTCGAAGTTCAAAACAAGACAAGTTGGAACTCGCACATTGAATCAGGTGACGAGATGTACCGGACTCAAGACCACAACCTTTTCTGCAACAACTGCCACAGTCACTGCGCATACGTGCTGAACCAAGCCGGTTACCAAAAAGGAGGTTGGAACATGGTAAACATTGCTTTTTTGCTGGTTTGTAAGGGAAAATACACTAGTTTCAGCGGGTTTATCAAGACTTACATTTGGTTCGGTTTGATAATCATGGCGATATTTTTGATATCGTTTTTAACACCCTCGAAATAATTAGTTTAAGAGGTTTGAAATGTTTATATTCCATGATTGACTACGAGTTTCACTCTTTGCTTCAAGGAGGAATCATGGCTGGCCCGAGACCAAGTCGGAAGTTCTTGAAATCGATTCAAGGCTTCATCGACACTGTCATCACCTTACAATGGGAGACTGAAAGTGTGGAAGAAATCCAGTCCAAATGCCAAGAACTTGAAATCACTTGGATTTGGTGTCCGATAAAAGCAGTGAACTGGGAAATATACAAAAATGACTCGGTTAGAACTTCAGTACTTTCTCAACTAGTAAAGGCGAAAGAACTGCTGCAAGAAGGACATAATCTTTTAATTCATTGTGCTGCAGGGATTCATAGAACAGGTTTCTTTCTTTATAACCTCCTTCGTCTCTGTGGAAAATCAGCGGAATGCACAATGGACTCTATTTTAACCATTCGTCCTCAGGTCTTAGACAGAATCGGTCGACATCGACTGGAAGTATCAGAAAATTTTTTTCTTTTCTCTCAAGGAGAACAAGTTTTTACACCTTTTTATGAAACACTTCAACTCAAACAAAGTGATTTCGTGACTGGAAAAAAAAGAGTTGTTTTGTTTTGGGTCAAGGTTTTTTTTGATGATTTTTTAGCAAAAGTTCAGTTTTCAGCTACTCCTGATGATTTTTCGAAGATTGTTGTGGGAGGAGAGGTTTTTTTGAATGTTGTGGAAAAACCGAAATGGGCTTCGATCAGAAATTTTCAGTCTGGTGGAGAAGAACCTGTTAAGTCGATATGGTATTTTAGTGAAGTTTTAAGGGAATTCATTTTTAGTTGTCAGTGTGATGCTACTGTTTATTTGGCTGGGGAGAAATGCTTTTTGGATAAAGAGTTTTTGATGATTTATTGTCCTGAGGTACTTAAAATGATGAGTTATAGAATTGTTGACCTTTCTTGCTTTAATGAAGTTGTTGGTGGGGTAGAAAGTGGAAGTATATATGATGATATGAAGTGGTTTATGAAAGTAAGGGATCAAGTTTTGAGAAGTTCTTAGGATTAATTATTTTATGATTCTATTGCAGTTAAATGATTTGAATATAAGATAAGTTTGTTATATTAAAGATGAGGATATTTTCAGATGTCCTTAGGATTAATTATTTTATGATTCTATTGCAGTTAAATGATTTGAATATATAAGATAAGTTTGTCATATTAAAGATGAGGATATTTCCAGATGTCCTTTATTAATCATGAATGAAAATTTAGCTAATTTATTACTATCAGAAAATAAAGTCTAAAATGAAATTCTAAAATATAGAAGAAAATAAGATCAGAATATAAACTTAATTGTAAATATCAAGACTTTTAATAATCTATTATCGATTAAACTGGTTTCTGGCAAAGCACAGCAACTCCTTTCAATTTCCAACTAGAAGCCGATCCAGATCCACTGCTAGCTCCATCTCCCGCCTTAAGTTTGACATTGAAAATGAAGTACTTATCAGTCCTCTGCCTATACTTATAAACCGGGCAAACATAATTCGAGAAGTCCGCATCAGCCTTGACATTTTTATCCCTAAGTTTGGCTCCAACAAAAATGCAAGGAATTTCATAAACAGTATCCTTGGGTGTTAAATCCTCGAGTCTAAACTCCATGCCACTGTTATTATTTCCTTTGGCATTGCTAAGTTTTGCTCCATCCAAATAAAGTCCTTTAATAATGACCCCTCTATCATTTCCAACTCCTTTCTCAGGTTTATCCCTGACCATGGTATTTTCCTCGACGTCATCCAAAGACCAGACTTCTCCAGGGTTGACAGGGTTTGCCTGATTGACTCTCGTGATTTCCTGCTTTGAAGCCGTCAAAAAGCCCTGAGGATTGAAAAAGAAGCCAAGGTTGTAGTTGACTGGTCTTTCCTTCAGCCACCCTGACAACTGCGTGTTTCTGTCATACAAACCAGTAATCCAATTTCCTAAAGTAAACTCAAGCCAAGATATCTCAGAACCGTTAGCATCGTAAAGCCACTGCTTCGGCACCCTTGAGTCATAAATCGCGTCAGCAGCGTCCTGAAGTTCAGGTGTTAAAATAATAGCTCCGGCCCTTACAAGTTTCAAGTCTTCCAAGGTCTTCCTGACGATTCCTAAGATGTTTTGAAGTCTCATGATTTCTTGGAATAAGAAAATGTTCAGAGGGACATTGAAACCTTTATCAGCAAGTTTAGGAGGACCTGGTAATTTTTTAATCATGTCTCTGACGTCGCCTTCGATATAATCAGGAGGAAGTTTCTGAAGTGTATCAACAACGTATTCAAAAACGACATCGTCTCTTGTTTTTCCAGTTCCAGTATCAGAGTCTTTTGGTTGAGTCATCTGAATGGTGTTAAGCAAGTCATTTCCTTCCCTTCTCCTGAATTGTACCTCGGCGTTGTTGTTGAGGTAGAAAAGACTTGGTTTTTCGAAGTTCGGCAAGTTGTGGATATAGTCTCTGTATCTCTGGACATCAGTGCTGTCAATAACCTTGTAGTCCGCGTTGTCTTTGTCTTTGTCGTTCTGGGCCTGGATCAGGTTTACACCTTCTTTCATCATGTTGTTTTCGAGCCAGACACTTCCGAAGGCTTGCATCAGTTCGAAGTCCTTTTCGTCTGTGATTCTTCCACCGTATTGCACGTCGCAAACCATGTATTTTATAATCTCGGGGTTCGGCTCTTGGTTCACTGTCTCTGCTTGGTAAATGTGACGGTCGATAAAGGTTAATGAAGCTTCTAAGTCTGAGTTGTTGAACTCGTATGGAATGCACCAACCTAAGGCACCGAATTTACGCCTCTCGATCACTACTGAGTGAAGGAAACATAGAATGAAAACTAAATAACGCCACTTTGCCATGTCGTGCTTTTCTAGGAAATCGTTGTCGATTATTGTGGAAAAGGTTCGAGCCATTCCGGCTTTTAGACCTTTTGGAGGCTCGTTTGTTACTTTTATTGCCATTTGGAGAAGACCGATCGGGAAGCTTTCTCTCGGTTCACAAGTAAGCCAAAGTCTAAAGTCAGGATCAATTTCCACATCCCTTCCCAGTAAAGTTTCCATCTGTGCCATAAACTCAAGCCCAAGATGACAATTATAAAGAATGACCCATCCTCCATTAGCAAAAGCTGCTTTCATTTCCTCTTTCGCATAAACTTCCTGCCCTTCTCCCATGCTAACCCTTCCAATCTTAGTTTTTTTCTTCCTCTTTGCCTGTTCTTCAATAGCAGAAGTGGGATCAGCTCCAGCAGACAACAAGAACAATACAGGTACTCGATTTGTGCTTTCACTCCAGATCTCTTCCATAGAATCAGTGACAGGACTAACAAAGTCCTTTCCAAGCAGATTTTCAATGAAATCAATAGCGCAAACAATAGTTCTATCTTCTTTCAGTCCCCTGACAAGAGTGAAATGAATAAACTTCCCGATTTCTCGTTCAGAGTTGATGGCTTCTTGGTACTTCGGAACATTTAGCTTTTCAGGAGCAGTGCTTTCAAGCCATGTCTTCCACTCGTTCTTTTTCTCATCCATGTCGCTGGGCAGATCTCCGAAGATGCAGAGATGTTCTTTTCCATAGTAATGCTTCGACAAGGCAATGACATTTTTCCAGACCTCAACATCAAGATCGAGTTTCGGTGGCGGAATAGAGTTTTTATCAAGTCCTCTTCCACTTTTCAGCAGTAAGTCCGCATCAATTTGTGTGATTTTTCCTCCGATAAGTAAAATCTTCAAGCAAATCATGAGTAAAAAGGTGAGTTTATCCTTTTCAAAGAGTCCTCGATTGATGTACCTATAAACAATATAAGTCAATTTCATGGTGATGTTTTTGACTCGCTCTTGAGGAGTCGCTGCTTTTTCAGCAAGTTCGATTGACTCATCGAATTTTTGCAAGAACTGAGTGAGAGACGTGTTGTACATCCAGTTAACCAAACTCATTTCAACGATTCCGAAATACAAAAGTGAACCTCGCGTGGCGACTGGTCTGTAAATTTCTCTTTTCTCGCCGATGTCCTCTTGTTTTTCCTTGGCTTCGAACAGTTTCTGCTGGACTTCTTTCGCTTTGGCTTTTGTGCTGTTTAGCACTTCGATAAGTTCAGTGTCGTCAATCAAGTTGCCTTCGGTCTTGCTGAGTCGCTCTAGAAGGTTCTTGTTGTATTGTTCGAGAGATTTTGCATTTGCTGTGATTTCTTCGAGCAGCTGTTGAAGGGACTCCTCGAGTGACCTTTGCTCTTTGCTTAGAACTCGGCCGAGAAGCTGTTGCTCGAGTCCTCCGATTGTGACTGTGAAGTCTATGATTGTTGTTTTCGCTGCAAGTTCTGGCGAAAAGTGAGGATTGCCTAGTCTGGATGTCATGAAGAGCTTGAAGGAATCGGTCCATTCAGTACTTTGACCTGAAACCATTACTACTTTGTTTCGACCTTTTTGGATTGTTTGCTTTTCGAGAACTGGGTCTAGCTCAGGGTCAACTTCGTTTTCGATGTTTTCGATTAGGATTGACATACCGTTTTCGAGGCAGAATCTTACGTGCTCCATGAATTTGCCGGACATTCCAGTGATCTTCAAATTTTCCTTTTCCTTCGCCAAGATCCATCGATGAGCCTGTCCCTGAGGGTCAATCATAAGAGGGAACCTACTAGCCCTAGTAACCATAATTCCATTCTGTGTACTAAGATCATCTTTCGGCAGTCCCTGCAAGTTCCATTCAGAAACCGTAGTTTTTTCAACCAAGAAAGAAGTCAAATCCAAACTAAGCGTAACAGGAATCGCACTAGAAGTGAGATCCTGAATGAAATAATCCTTCATAAGCATATTCCTGAACTCTGAATTAAAAGCTCCACAATAACTCATAAAAGCAGTTGAAACAGCGACATCACCAATAAGCCTTCTCTTCAAATCAGCAAAGTTTTTCGAGTCTTCCGTCCATCTAGCTTTTTCATCAGTGAGTCCAACAATCAACTTATTCGCCTGATCAGTCTTCCTCTTCAATTTATTCATATTTTCCTCCAACACCTTCTTCTTATTATTCTCTTCAGTGAAGTCCTGTTCAAGTTTCGTTAAAATATCCTGAGCAGCTTTAAGTTCCGCTTCGGCTCCAGCAAGTTCAGCCATGGCCGCTTCAAGTTTTTGATTTTGTTTCGTCAAAAAGTCCATTTTCGGCTTGACGATCTTCGAGGCTTCATGGTAGTCGACCATTGCGCGTACCCAAATGCAAAGACCTTCAGCAGCGTTACTTGCGGCTTTTGCGTTTTGAGAAGTGAAGTGCTCTAGTTCGAGATAAGGCGATAGAAGTTCACAGGTCTCATCATTGATCTTATCTTTTTCTTCTCTTGAGAACTGGATGAGTTTCGCTAAGAACTTCGGGTCGTTAATCATGGGTTTGCCGTAGTCGTCAAAAGAATCGTTTAAGAACTCAAAAGTCAGTTTTCGCATTCCGTGAGTCCTGAAGTTCGTTCCGTTGATTTGAAGGCCGAAGAGGATCAGGACTCCGTCGAAGATGAGCTTGATGATGTCTGCTGGCTTCTTGGCTGTTTTGATTTCGTTGATGTCAGGACCTGTGATCTTGTCGACTGCATCAAGTGCACTTTGAAGATAAGGCAAAGCGGCTTGTAAGTCTCTGTCAGCTTCTTGTTGGTCAGTTCTGATAGTTTCCGCTTGTTTCTCACATTGAGTCTTCCTGGCTGAGACGTCTTCACTTTGTTTTTCTGCTTTGGACTTCTCGACTTTCAGCTTTTTTAACATGATTTCAGTTTTCTGCTCAGCTTCGTTGATTTTCTGTTTTTCTGTCTCGAGTTTTATTTGCATTTCTTTCACGTCTTCTTCAGCGCCTTTTAGCTTCTTCAAGCCGAGAGCGACTCTTTTTTCTTGGTCTTCTAATTCAGTGACTTTTGATTTGTAGACAGTTTTGTAAGAAGAGATGAAGGAAAGGTAGGACTTGGGAGTGACGTAGACATGTCTTCGCATTTTGTTGTAGTATAAACTGCAGACGTCGTTTACTAAGTTGTGAACTCTTCCCATGTGACTTGTTAGACTTTCTTTCACTTCAGGCGTGCAGTGAACTGAGAAACTTTCAATGAATGACTTGCTTACACTGATAAGAGCTTCTTTGGGCCAGGGCAGGAACCAGTTGATTGTGCAACCGTTGAAAATTGCTGGGAATTTACGGAATCTTTCTCGGAATTTATCGCCTACTGGACTGAAGGATAAAACCAGGTGAAGGTTGTTTCGAACTCGTTCTATGAAAAAGTTGTTTAGGGCAAGGTTGTCCGGCTCTACGTTTGGCTTTTCTTTTGCGTATAAGTCACGCATGTCTGCGAGGATTATGTCTTTTTCTTCTTTTTGGATTAGACCTGCCACTTCTCCTGTGGATAAGAATGAGTTGAAGAATTCAAGGAAGTACTCTTGCTTGATTTCAGAGTCAGTCAAAATGAAAGTAGTTTTCTTCCCTTCATGTCCAGACCACTTATAAAGCTGCAATAAATCTTCGAAAAGTGCTCTTTGATTATAAGTCTTAGTTAAAGTGATCTGATAACAAATATGCTTTCCAATATAAGCAGCAAGTCGAGTAAGTGACTGTTTTCCAGACCCTCCAACACCAACAAGCAGCATATTTCCTCTATCCATCTGAATGACTCTTGAAATCCTAAGCAGATGTCGAATAGCATCATCAAACAAAACCAAGTTCATAGTCTTTCCTTTCGAGTCCGCATTATAATTCTCCAAGAACTTCTCAATCCTCTTTTTAATAACCGGAATACTTTTAATAGCTTCATAAACCTTCGGAGCTTCTTCCTCAACTTCCCCTTCTTCATTAAGTTTATCCTTCCTCTGAAAGTCACAAAACAAGAGTCCTTCAGTGAGTTGATCTTCAAATTCACTTCCAAAGACACTTTCAGTGACATCCCTCAAGAAATTCTTAAACTCTTCTTTATTTTCCTTAGTAGTAAGTTTATCTTCAAAGACTCTTTCACATTCATGTTTCCAAAGTCCAACTAAAAAGACTTCAGGTTTCAAAGTTCCAACATTTTTCGCATATTTGACGACTTCCTTGCCTTCTCGAGTCTTGACACATTCGACGATTCCTTGAAAGACTCTTGAAAGTTCTCTCATATTGAAGAGGTAGTGGAACTGACTGGGAGTTGGCTTGAACCTGATCTGGACCTTGTCCCAAAGTTCAAGAGTCGATCTTGTCAACATGCTGGCAGTTTTGGCGACGGCATCAGTGAAGCTCTTCTGGAAGATCATGTTGATGATGACCAGGTAGATGTTGTCAATCGACTCTTTGCTGGGAAGGATCATGTTAAATGTGAAGAACTGTCGCTTTAAACGATTGGGGATGTCATTTCGACCACCTGTGGGATGTCCCATTGCAGCGATGAAGATCAAATTTTCAATCTTTTTAAAATCACCGATTTTGTCTTTTTCTAAGAAGTAATAACCCCGCTCTTCAATCAGCTGTCGAACAATCTCTAAAGTCACCTGGTCTCCCCAGGTGTTCACGAAGGGCATACTGACGTCATCAATGAAAACAAGCATGGTCTTCTTCCCTGGAGGGTAAAAATTCCTTCCTACTCCTTTTTCAAGACTATCATCGATAATATCCTGAAACATCTTCGGCTGAGTAGCTGAAGAAAAGTTAAGTTTTTTCATGATTGTATTATCAGGAAGTTTATACTGTGTGTACATTAAAATTGTAGAAGTCTTTGCTGTTCCTGGAGCTCCTACTATCAAGACTTGCTTGTTGTTGAACTCGTCGTTGATTTTGATGGTGAAGATCTTGCTGATGAGGAACTCTGCTCTTGTGGAGTCCAATGTTGGAATGAGAAGACTTGCGAAGCTACCAGTTGCTTTGCCTGTCCATTGAGGAGGCTGCCACTTGACCCAGTTTTTAGTACTGCTGTCGAAGCCGTATTCATAAATCGTCTCGCCTTCGCCTGCAGGCGGCATCGGGCCTCCTAAAGACGCGAGGTACTCGTGGAAGGCTCGACGGTTGTTCTGGTCAATGAGTCCTCCGATGGACCAGGCGATGCAATACAAGAAGAGCTTTTCGAACTCCACTGCATTCAAGTCTCCATCTGAGAACTCGTTAAGCATCGCTGTTAAAAGTGTCAGCAAGTTAAGGATTTGAAGGGCGTAGTTGAAGTGCATGACAAGGACGAATTTGAGAACTTTCACAATATGAACCATGATATTCGTTCCTTTGTCATTTAGGTACTTGTCAAACATCTTTCTAGTCGCTGCTGCTTCTTCTGACCGCCCAGTCACAGGTGCTTTCTGAGAAGACACTCGACGTTTAATCCAGGAGTCAACTAAAGGAGTCCAGCCGAGGTCAGGTTCACTTAAAAAGACGATACCGCAGCGAGAAACAGTTGCAGGTGACGCATTTTTCAAGTTTTCAACTTCAAAGACGAGTTTCACATTATCAGTCATAGAAATTCTGTCATTATTCGCAAGGGTCAAGATCTTCGAGTCGTCCAAGACTGAGTTCAAGCTTTCAATCCAAAGAGTATCAACAGGTCCATCACATAGAATCCAAGTGTTGTACTTGTTGTTCCTGTTATTAAACTTCTGCCATAGTTTTGAAAAAACTCCAGGTATCCACTCGTCAGTGAGTTCGATTTTCCTTCCGTAAAGTTCTTCAGATGTGACTGCTTTCGGGTTGATTTTCTGGACTTTGTGCTGGACAACGTTTTCTGATAAGATCTTTACAAGGATTTTTATGATTGTGCTCTTCCCTGATGCTGTAGGACCGACTAACATGAAACCATGTCGAACGAGAGAAGTTTCATAGACCTGAATGATTTTTAACATCCATTTGTCCTCTTGGATCAGTTCTTCTTCTGCAATCGCTTTATTCAAACCTTTTTCTATTGTAGCGTATTGGACTTTCTGCACTTTTCCTTTGTTAGGGAAGATATCGTTTAACAGCTGAAGGAAAAGAGGCTCGTCATCTGCAACTAGCTTACTCAAGTTCATGTCTCGAAGAGTTCTCATCAACAACATTTCTTCTTCTGTGCCTTTAGGAGCTTCTCTTTTGATGTTTCCAGCACTTCGAAGAACACTGTTTATGTTGCGAAGGCCGAAGTCGTAATGACGCTGCTTTGAAAGCTGCTCCTCGCATAGGGCGTAAAGAATTGTGAACTTTTTAGAGAGGGGGTCGTAGGAATCGTATCCTTGAGCTGCCAGCTTGACACGAATGATTACTCGACGGTTGGGAACCATCATCGCGACTCCTCTGAATAAGACTTTCATGTTTTCTGGAAGTTCTTGACGACCGGCGTATCCTGGGTTCATTGTAATGAAGTAAGCAGTTGTTGGAATCAGGCTTACTTGAAGAACTTCTCCTGGGAATTGACAGGTTTTTTCTTTCATTTTTTTGGCTTTTGTTATTGCAGCTACTTGCATTGCTACCACTGATAAGACTTCTAGTTTGATTCTGTTGAACTCGTCGAAACATCCCCAGAGACCGGATTGGCAGAGTCCTTTGAAGATTTTTGCCATGTCTTTGTATCGATGTTGATCTGAGCAGTTAGTAACAACAACAAACTCTCCAATAGTCCTTCCCATATCCTTAACAGTTTCAGTCTTTCCGGTTCCAGCAGGTCCAGCAGGTGATCCTCCATAGTTCATTCCAAGTGCCTGAGCCAAAGTGACATAACATCGATCAGTCAAAGGAGTGATACAAAGTCTTTCTTTAGTTCCCAGATACTCATACTGATATTCAAAGTCCTGATCCGTGATACTGATATTCAAAGTATCATTTCTCCAATACTGTCTTGTTCGCTTAAGCCACTCAAAGTTATTCTGAGCATTTCCTTTAGTACTAGCATCTTTTCCCAGTCCACTTACAAGGTCATCTAAAATATCTCTCTGGTAAACATGAACGGTCACAAGAGTTGTGATTTTCATTCGAATCATATCATTAGGAAGTTCTCCTAAACACAAGTCTCTTATAACTTCCCAGATCTGAGTCATTTTTTCTTTTTTACTTTCAGCGACTTTTCGATCTTTCGCCTTTTCAAGACATTCATTCACATGATAAGTCCAACAAAGCTGAAGTCCAGTCAAAGAAGCCTGAGCGCAGTACTTTTCAATAAATCCTTTAAAGTCATTCGACATGCAGTCCCTTGAAGCATTTCTTAAAATATCCTTAATAGTTCTTCTCATTTCTTCCTCTAACTTCTTAAGCCAGTCTTCAATATTTCCTTCAGCTTTGACAGGTTCAGTCAATTCGATTTTTTCTTCGCTCTTTCCAATGCTGCTCATCATGGCAATGATCATTTTCCTGTCCTTTGTGTCAAACTGAACTTTTGTAATCGCGTCGTACAAGTTTTCCAAAAACGGCTGAATTGAAGTGGGCTCTGATCCTTGACTCAAAATGCTTAGAAGGACCGAGTCAGACACAAAGAAAAATCTTGCGAATTTATTTCGCTTGCTTTCCAGGTAGTTATCAAGAGACTTCTGACAGGTCTCAAGTTTTTCTTTTAAAGATGGCAGAAGTTGTTTAAGCATTTCATTCTGGCAGCAAGGAATGACTTTTTGAGTTTCTACTGCTTTTTCCATGATTTTCACCCACATCTTGTCGGTATTTTGGAAAAGACGTGCTTCAGTTGGCATGTTTCTGGAAATATCTCCTCCCATGAAGACAGGTTCAAGACTTTGCCACATGATCTGCACTTTTTGCCAAGAGTCGATAATTTCACTGACTTCTGAGAAATTATTAAGATAAGTCATGACTTCAGCTTTAAAAGGTGTTACATGTTTCATAGCGTTCATAGTAGTCAAAGCCGCTTGAGCATCATCAAGTCCTTCTTGGATTTCAGTGACTTTTGACCCAAGTCTACAGAAATATTCTCTATTTCGATAAGTATCAAAGTCGAAAATTTCATTATCCCATTTAGCTTTGATGTCATTCAACTGGTCTTCAATTTTTAGTTGTTTATCAGCTGATTCGATGATTTCTTCCACGTCTTCCTTCCAGTTGAGCAGGTTGATTTCGATGAGTTTTGAAAGGTAAAAAACCTCATCAGTCGTAATAGAAAATCTATCTTTTCCCTCAAGTTTCGCCAAGTTGCTTATCTCATCCCAATGTCTTTGTTTGATAGAAGGTTTGCTCAGGTCCTTAAGAATCGGCAGGACTTCTGAGAACTGGTCGATTTGAGTTTTTAGTTCTTTGTAAGCTTCCCATTCCTTCAGCTGTTTCGGAAGTTTTTTGCATTGAGCTGCGAAGTTGTCGACTTGGTCAGTCATTTCGTTCATTTTTTCAACTGCGTCGCTCCAAGCCATTTCTTTCCATTTGGCAACGTCTTGGTTTACTTTGTCGTAAAGGTTGTAAAGCATGTCAAGTAGTTCAAGTTCTTTTTTGATTTGGTCTAGGTCTACGTATTTCTGGTGGGGAAGGTTGAAAAGAACCTCACCTGCGAAGTTGGTGTTTCGAGTACGCTCTTGAATACCGTATTTTTCTTTGAAACTTCGAAGACGCTCTTGAGCGTCTTTTGGAGAAATTCCGACAACCATTGGACCACTTTTGTCGTAGTCTTTACGGAAGTCGGCGACACTTACGATTAAGGATCTCACACTTACTATTAGCTCTTTTTTGTAAATGTTTTGGGTCTCTTGAAGCTCGTTTTGTCTTTGGTTGGCTTTTTCTACTAGACTCTTCCATTTGCTTTTTAGGATGTGACGGTGGTCTTGCTCGTCTTTTTCCATTCCTGTTGCCAGATGCATATCAAGAATATTATACATATCCATGATCGGTTTGATTTCCAGTTCAATTTCCCCTTCCTTTTGCCTAACCTCTTTCATATTGAGCATAACTTCATGTAAATTTTCAATCCCTCCAGCTTTTTTATTAAGTTTAGAATGAGTCAAGTTAATATAATCAAAGATAGCATCAAGTCTCGCTTTCGCTCTTTTATGCAGATCCTTAGCAAATACAGCTTTCCAATTATGCACATATTCCTTAAGCCCCTCCTTAATAGTCTGAGTGCGAAGAGCCATTGCTCCAATTTGAAAGACTTCTTCAATTTTATCAATATTTTGTTCAATAAGCGAGAACTTCTTCAGTTCCTCTTCAAACTCATCAAGTCCAGGGTCCTTCTTCGTGAACTCAATAAGTGACTTTTCCGCTTTTTTCTCCCAAAGCCAATTATATTTCTTGAAGTTTTCCAAATACTGAGTCACAGTATTCTTAGTTCCATGAATAGATCCAGTTAACAGCAGAATGACTTTTACGATTTCCTTATCTTGCGCAATCATATCATAAAAACTTTCCTTTTCTTCATCATCTGGCTTGTCCTGTTGAAACCAGTTGATGACACTTTTCGAGCATTTAAGAACTGCGATGGCCGCACGGTTGATGTGCTCTTGAACGTCTTCGATACTTGGAGAAATTTTGACTTGAACCCCTTCAGACCAGGTCTCCAGATGCACAGTGACTTCGAAGAACGGCGACTGTTGACTTGTGACTGAAGTTCCTCGGATTCTTTTTCCGCAGACTCTTTCTTTCATTGCGTTTAAAGAGTTTTTAGTGCAGTGAAGAAGTGCCTGGTACATGGTCCAGTTGTAGTATTTTTTCAGTTTGTGGACTTCTTCGGGGTTTATTTGTTCAACGTGTTGGTCTAGAGGGTAGGTCTTTATTGTTTGAAGAAGGTCGTCTACTGCTCGTTCGACTTCAATGTTTTTTGATTTCAGGAAGGCTGTTTGGGTGTTGGCGGAATTGTGCTGCAGGTCAACGAATTCGTCTTGGGTGTAGGTCTTTCCGTTTTCAGGCATTTCGACTAGGATCACTTTGCTTATTGCTTTTAAGTTGTTTTCGATTCGGTTCTCGATTATGTCGTTTATGCTGATAATCAGCTGCTCTAGCTTTTGAAGGCCTGAGTGGACGTGGTGAAGGTAACCATCGATGTTCATTGAGGTCCAGGTTAGGGTTACTATTCCTGGCCTTAACTTGTACTCAAGGTCTTCTAAATGAGGAGCCAGAAGTGGTTTAGTAATCGGTCTAATTTTTCCTAAAACTCTTTCATATTCCTTAAGCAAATAATCCAGTTCATTATAATAATGCTTAATTTTCTCTTCTTGCAACAGAACAATTCTAGCACTTTCAGGAATTTCAACTCCCATTCGATCAAGACACTTAGCTTCTCTAATAAGTTGAAAGATTTCATCATCCAAGTTAACATGAAGTTTTTTCTCTTCATTCGGCCAAAGCAACAAAGCATGAAGTCCAGTTTTCGACTTTTCAATTTCTCCACACCAAGCCCTTAAATACATGAATTCAAACAAAGTCAAAGTTTGTCCAATTCGATTATAAAGAGTAATATGGGCCTTATGATCTTTATCTCTTGTCTTTTTAATGCCTTCAGGGAACTTATCCATAGGGTCCTTGATTCTATGAAACAAATGCCTGGCCCACTTGATATTTCCAGCGACAGTTGGCATATTTCTCTGAAGTGGGGGATTTGCTTTGCAGCTGTTGTATTCATTTTTAATCTGAGTCATTTCGTTTCCATAGTTGCTGAAGATAATGTTATACTTGTTGTTCAGCTCTGCTTGAAGGTTGCCTCTTTTCAGAATAGTTTCGAATTTTTTGAGAAGTCTCAAAGATTTATCTATGCTGACGTTTTTTTCGAAACACTTGTTGATGTAGTTTTGAAGTTCTTCTTCTAGACCACTCACGTTCACGTTGAATTTCACGTATCTTCGGTCGAAGTAGTTGTTTGAGTAGTCGAGAAGGTCGTGGCGCTCGCCTTTGAACTCTTCGATGGCTTCGTTGAACTTGTTTAGAAGGCCGTCCATGTCTTCTAGTTTGTGCTTTGCTAGTGATCGGAACTGTCGGACTATTGTGAAAAGCTCAATCAATTTCGTCATTCTTCTGCAAAATAAATCGAATTTACCGAAGATCTGGTTTTTGCTGAAATCGAATTGTTTTCCTTTTGGCATCGCTTGAAGCTTCTCTTTAGTCGACTCGTATTGGGTCTGGTAAGCATCTTTGAGTTTAATACAGCTTTGCATAGTTTCAATCAACTCATCCGGGTCTCTCTGCCAGAGCTTATCAACTGACTTTCCCTGAAGAATAGTTTTTTTGCAAGTAGTGATCATTTGGTTGGTGATTTTAGTGAAAAGCTGAGTCATTTTTTCCACAGTGTTATAATAACGAGCGATAGTATGTATCATCTTCACTGAATTCATAAGTGCTGGAAGACTATCAATAATTGACTGTGGAGTCCCTGTATAAAGAGGCTCAATGAATTTTTCCAGAGTTGTCAAGTACTTCACATTATCTTTCGCTTCATTCAGAGCTTCTGTTATTTTTATATCAACATTTTTCCAATTCGTTATTAAAGTCGTTGTATCTGATTTCGCATTATGCTCAATTGATGATTTATTTGCCATATGAAGAACTGCAAGAACAGTTTTCACTTCTTTCGTCCTAGTTTGTTCATTTATCGATGTCAATCTTTGGTTACGTGCTCTCCAAAATTCCAGTTCAGTATGAGGACCAGGTTCAAGAACATCTACTCTTCCTTTAGGATTTTCATCAATGAAATTATTAATAGTATCAATCCAGTTCTGCAAAAGAAAGGCATAATGATTAACAAAGTCCTGATTTTCCGAAGCTTCTCTGATCTTCTCAGGAGTATTTTCAATTTCATAGTCTCTATCAGGGCTTCTAAGTTTGATTTCTCCTGACATGCTTTTAATAGCTTCAGACAATTCAGACGCGAACTTATTCAAACCAGTGACCAGTTCACTTCTCTGTTCCTTGTCACACTCTCCCCATTCAGGGTCATCCATGGAATTGACAAGAGGAACATAAACTGAAGAAATGATTGTATCAAGACTTGAAATAGGATTAGCTCCAATTTCTCCATACATGACTTCCAAGTCGTTCGAAGCCTGGGTGTTAACCGCTTTGCCTTCAGTGACAGTCCTGTAAAAAAAGATGCCTTTCGAGCGAATTTTGCTTACTTCTCCTGAATGGATGAATAAACCGATGTCGTCACTTGGGTCGAGGTAGTCCTCCTGGCCTGGAGTCGCTTCACTTGACTGACGGTAAATCAGGATTTTTGGGCTGCCGAGTCCTTTCAGGAAATTGGAAATTGCTTGATAGTTTTCTCGACGACGAGCCCAGTCCTCGATTTTGTATTCTTCCTTTCCAAATGTATCGGCCATACATTGGATCATCCACAGCAGTCTCGGGTTCATCTGCCCTGCCATTATTTTATAAACCATTAAATTTCCCTCCAATTGTTTGCATAACTGCCGATCTGCTCTTAGAGTTTTTGACTAAGTCACTGATGATGGATGTTGGAGAGGAAGGGATTTTGTTTTGGGATATGGAAGGGTTTGAGTTTTACCGGGAAATTATTTTAAATTTGTTTGGGGATTTTGAGTGAGATGGATTTTGGGATTTTGGGATTTTTTGGAATTTTTTGATTTCTGAAGGATTTTTATTAGCTTCGGGAATTTAATGATTTAAAGAAAGTTGGTTTATTTGGATTTGGGATTTTTAACTTTTGAATTTAGTTAGATTATTTGGAGGTATTTGAGGCATTGTTTAGGATTTAGAGTAAGAGCTTATATAAACATATGGAAAGCTATGAAATTTTGCAAGTATTAAACCATCAAGTAATAAAATCTTGCAGTGATAGAAAAGGAACGTTTCTTTATGATGGCTCTTCGTTGATTTATCACTCTTCTATACAAAAAGTCCTTCCGTGGTTTAAGATCAAAGAAATGGCTGTAGTGCAAATGACTTTGTACACTGAAAAGTTGATCATCTTGACTGTAGATGGAACTGTTTTAATTTTACCTGTTTTGAGCTTGATTGATGATTCTCTTGCGCTTGAATGGAGAAAGTTTATATCGAAAAGCTTTTTTTCACTTTTGAGAGACTCGAAACAAGATAGTCTATTAGATATGCTTGGAGGATGCATGATAAATAGGGATAGACCTTTTGAAAATCACTTAGAGGTCAGTATATTCAAGGTTAAAGGAAAGGACTTCTTAGGAATTGATGTGATTTCTAACAATTTACTTATAAGTCTTAGAAATTCACTCTGGGTAATTGATTTATTTCAAGGAAATCTCATCAATAAAGTTAATTTTCAGTTTGACTTAATCAAAACTGAAACAATAGAAGATCAGGTCTTATTGTTCAGTAAGCAAGGAGTATTCTGCACGAATTCAAAAGAAATTTTAGAAGAAAAATGCGAAATTTCCAAAGTCTTATGGACCGGAAACGTCTGCCCAATGAAATCTGAGAAAATGGTAGGAGTCGTGACCGGTCAAAGAATGAAAATATTCGAAGTACACGATTTCAACAACACAGTCTCAAATTTCTGGGTTCCAGAAGGGTTCGATTTTTACTTTTTATGGAAAAATTTAATAATCTGCATCGATCCTGGAATAACAATCGTAGCACAAGTTCCATTCTTCAAAACAAAAACACTTGAAATCCAAGAAGTCAATGAAAAACTCTGTATTTGTGGAGGATGCTTGGAAAAGGAAAAAGATGTGAACTACACAGAATGGATTCACCTCAGCCACGAGACTTGCATTATATGGAAAAGTTGGGTTGAGATGGGAAAAGTAAGGACTAGTTAGACTCTTTCTTTCATACTTTTTGAAGATTTTGCTCAGATTTTAACTCTGAATGGAATTTTCAAGATTAAGGAAAATCCGTTTGAAGTTGAAGCGCCTCTGATTCAGGCAGTGGATGATTTGGATACAGTATTGTTTATATAGACAAAAGTTCATCAACTTCTACATATCGCTGAAAATAGGAAAAAATCGCTTAGTGACTACTTGAATGAACTTTCTAAGAAAAGTACAAAACTCAGGTCTTTTAGGTTATTTTTATTTACTTCTAACCCGGGTCTTACTATTGCAGATTTATTTATTTCAGAGGTTTCTCTTCATATTGACCTTTATAATTACCTATGGGCTTCTTATTTCACTATTTCAAGTAACCAGCTCTGGACTTTTGCAAGAATTTTAAGTCAATTACTTGGAAGTATTTTGAAGTTTTCACCTGTCTCAGCTGCTATTGCTGTTTTGCCTTATCAAGCAGGAGGACACAAACAATTATTCGGAAAACTAGAAATAGAGTCAGGACTTTGTCACTTGCTACCACTTCTAATCCCTATCGACCACAAGCTCCCTATCAACAAGTTGATGCTTTATCTGGTAAAAGAACACTTTTCTAAGCTGAAACTTTCAGTTCAACTTACTTTAATAGTAATGTCTGAGCAATTAGGAATCGAATTCCCTGTTCATCTAATCATTTCCCTTGCAGAACAAGTCGAAGGATGCAAAATGCTAAGAATCCTCGAAAAACTCGCAGATATTCCTAAATTATTCCAAAAAAACATTCCAATTTTTTCAGCGAATCAGTTTTTATCCTTACTCCCCCTTCCATCCCTTCAAAATATCTCAATAAAAACAACAAAAATCACAAAAAAAATAAAAATCAGTCAAAAACTCGGCTTCGATTTTTTCATTCAAAGACTCGAAACTTTTTTCATCGAATTTAAAAAAAATTCTCAGATTCAAGAAAATTTTTCCAGTCAAAACTTGCAAAGTTTGACTCGTTTTTTAATACTTTTCGCATACGCTCTTCATAAGGAACCTCAAGATTTCCTTTTGAGTCTCTTTGTGAAAGCACTGAAAACTTTTGAAGGATTTTTCGACTTGCATCAAATGATTTTAACTGCGACTGCTTTGAGGAGTTATGTGATTTTCGCGGGAATTTATGAATTTCAGGGAAAATGGGTCAGTGTTTTCAGGTCTCGGCTTTTGCTTGGCTTGCATCAGCCTATTCAGCTTTTAAAGGAATTTTTAGAGAAGGTGGATGAGGAGGATTCGAAAAGTTTGATGATTTTTAGTTGTTTTTTATTTTGTCAGAAAATCGGGATTAGTAAAAACTGTTTTTTGGATGGGGTACTGCCTGATAAGGATGAGAAGTTGATTAGGTTTGTAATTAGGTAGGTGATGAGGGTTTTGGATTTTTTGATGATTAGATAAGTCCTTTGGATTTTAAATGGGATGATTTTTCTTTGAAATTAGATGGTTTCAGAGGTATTTTTCATTAGTTTCGTTTGTTTTTATTGACCAGGCTGTAGAAGTGATGTGCCTTAATATTACACCTGAGTAAGGAACTCATAATTTTTTGTATTTTTTGAAGAGTTTATTTGAATTTTTTTTATATCACCTCTGTAACTCTTAAAAAGTTATTCCTGATGTTTAACTTAAGCGAATCGAATAAGATTCGGAAAGGAATTAGAGTTATTTGCTTGAATATTTTAAAGAAAATCATTACGGAATGATTTTTGAAGTATATTGAACCTTTTATAAAAATGATTTTTAAAATTTCTATAAGCTCTAAACATTAGGAAATATCGATAGCTGAATAGATTTAAAGACTAAAATCTATCTAGAAAAGTGAATATTTATAATCACTGAATATATATTAAAGGCCTAAATGGTTTTTATTTTTGACCTGCCAAGATTTATTTCAAAAATTTGAACATATAAGAGTACAATTGTGAAAGAAGTTCACGATAAACTCTGAATTAAGCATTTTTAAGATTTTTGTTTATGAAAAATCTGTAAGGAGATCCTCTTTATTATACAAAATATATTGAATCAGAAGAAGGACAGAAGATGTGAAATGTGTTGAAGTAATATATAATTCTTAATCTGGATTGATTTTTTTATAAAGTTTCATAGTTATTTAACTTAAAGTAATAAAATATATAAACCGTATTTGAATTTTAGATTATTTTATCATGAAACTATTTCTTTTGAGAATCAAGCACACATTATCATGTTCTCTGTCTAATCTACCTTCAAAACTTTCCAAAAATACTTAATTTGCTAGCAAAAGCGAAATTCAAGTTTCCTTAAATATGAAACCACAAATATGAATATTTCATCTCTTATTCAAAATCTAAATTTAGTGGCAAAATGATTAAATAAATACCATAAATATGTTATAAATCAAACAATAAATTCGAATTTCACTCTACTGAGACTTGAAGAACATGAAGGAATAGAATCTTTTACTTTTCCTAAAATTTTCCAGCTTCTGATTAAAATAAAACCAGATAAATTTTCTTTATATAAAAAATTTATTACATAGATGAAAATTTTCAAGTAAACTTAGACTAAGACTTAATTAACCTTAACTAAAAATATCTGGAAAGGCATCTTTAAGACCAGGCAAGACTACTTCTTGCGGAAACGTTATTGGATTCAGGTCTATTTCAACTTTCTGAGTTGAAGGTAAATGGAATTCGATGTACTTATTTACCATATTTTGAGAGACTGAAACAGGAGCTGGCGAAGACACTTGACAAGATCTTCGATGAACAGCTATTTGACTAGCATACCTGAAGCTTTCATTACAATTCTGACAATTGTAAGGCTTGAGGTTATTATGTTTGTAGTTGTGCTCTGACAAACAATGCTTCGATGAAAAACTTTTATGGCAGAGATCGCAAGTGTACTTCATCGACTTGACAGGAAGTTTGATACTTCTGGCACTTTGCCTAGTTTCTGGTGCGGGTATCGGGATTTGGTCAGGGTTCATGTTATTATAAACTCATTTTATTCCAAAGAAATATCCAATAAAAATGAGAAATTTTTAACAAACGAATCAATTAGCGCATTTTATTATCAGTAATAAGTTTTTCTTCAAGTTTTAGAATCTTTAATTAATTTAAGCCTTACCTTGGAAATATTCAATACTGAGTTTTGTGTTGTCTTTTAATATAAATGATGAGTTTTTCAATTATATCAACTTATGATCATTATCATAAAGATTTACTTCAAATAATAATTCTTAAGAAAATTACAAAAATTGATTTCAACATTATCGATTACAATTAGATCTCTCTGAATTTTATTAGTAATAATAAAGTCATAGGCCACATTGAGAACATAAGTTCCAATAAATAAATCCACAAATTATCTTTTAACATATCAAAAATTTGCATTTTAATTTTCATTAAAATATTTCATGTCCTTCACTAAATCTAAACTTACAGTCAAAATCTTTGATAACTTTCATGATAAAAGCAAAGATTTTTAAAAGACCTTCTAGAAAATTCAAACTAAGAAATTTCTTTATTTCTCCAACTCTAGAAAGACTCATTTTATTTTCTAACTATTTAATATTCTACTTTGGGCAATTAGTTTGAGGAGTGTAGTAAAGTCCTGAGCTAGGAATTCCCCAGCTTTCTATTGTAGGTACAAACTGTGCGAAATCGAAGTTAGTGTTTCTGGCAAGCAGCCAGGTCCATTTCCAATGAGCGATTCCGATTGAGAAGCAGCTGAAAACAAGTGAATAATTCACATAGTCTGTTGAAACCACTTTATAGTCACCAGCTGGGGCGAGCCATGAGAATTTTACGTGACATTGAGCTGGGTTTTTCTTATCACAATAAGCGTACCCGTCAACTGATTCCCAAACACCTTTTCTTACTTCTGAGTTGAGAACACTTAGTGTGCCGTCAGCGTTCAGGCCATATAGAGCTCGGCTGCAGGTGCCTTTTTCATAAGGCATGTCTTTGTTTCTGAGCAATTCATACCAAGTTCCTGTGTATCTGGTCACGTTAAAGTTGCTTTGTAAAGTGACATCAGGACAAGACCCCCATGAAAAGGTAGCATCAGCGACAAAGACAGACACAAATATCAGCAAGATCAGTAATTTCATTTATCCCTCCAATATGTCCTTAAATATGTTCAAAGACTTCAGACTTGTGTTATGTCAGTTCGCAGCCGGGATGAGCAAAGAAGCGAATCTATCCAAGGCAGCCTCATTAGTGAAACAAGCAGCAGAGGCAGGTGGTCAAGTGATAGTTCTGCCCGAATGCTTCAACTCGCCCTACAGCACGAAGCACTTTGCAAATTACGCTGAAGATGTAAGTGACGAAGCCTCTCCTTCAGTCTCTGCCCTCAAAGAAATGGCCAAGTCGAACTCGGTTTATCTCGTCGGAGGCTCGATTCCTGAATCGGAAGCTGGAAAGTTTTATAATACTTGTCTTGTCTTCAACCCACTTGGAGAGATTATTGGAAAACATCGAAAAGTTCACTTGTTTGATATTAATGTTCCTGGAGGAGTCACTTTTTTTGAAAGTGATGTTTTAACTGCTGGGTCTCAGGCTACTGTTGTTGAGACTGAGTATTGTAAGATTGGGATTGGAATTTGCTATGATGTTAGATTTCCTGAATATGCATGGACACTTAGTAGAGATGAAAGTGTTGGCATAATTGTTTACCCTGGATGCTTTAATATGCGAACAGGGCCAAAACATTGGGAATTACTTATGAGAAGTCGAGCTGTTGATAATTTTGTGTTTGTTGCTGGATGCTCTCAAGCGAGGGATACTACTGCAGAATATGTAGCTTGGGGACATTCTCTTGTGGTTGATCCAATCGGCGATGTTCAACAAATTGATGAAAACGAAGGAATACTAGTTAAAGATATTTTGTTTGAAAATTTGAACAGCTGTAGAAACAGCATTTGGACTAGAAAGCATAAAAGATTCGAGATATATAGACAATAGATAAGTAATTAGAGAATAATTTTAATTATATATTAAGATATTTATTGTATTGATACTGAAGGTGATTTCTTTTAGCTGGGGCTTTGGGTGTTTAAATTAATTTTTTATATTAACCATTGAATATTGTGAATTTTTATGTTTAAGTCAATCTTATTATAATTTATCATCAATAAATGGATCCCTCAAGACTTTTGAACACTTCCTTAATTAACTTAGGTAAATTAATTTTTAAAGCTTTACCTGAGAAAGTGAATATTAATAAATACCAGGAAGGATAGTTGGTGATTTGAGGTATATCTTTAATCATGAAAGACTCAGTTTAAACTGAGAAAATATTTGAAGTAAAATGAAAAAATTGTTTATATAGAAAATTTTTGATTTAAAGGGTGATTTGTATTGATTCTTTATACTGGTTCATTTATTCATTCTTATGGTAAATTTCTTCTATTAGATGAAAATTTTGAATCACTTTCAAGTACCCCCCCCAATTTTAACATCCAGGTATCGAAATCATTGAAACATCAAAACTTGAATAAATCGAATTTTAAGTATACTCGAAAGTATATAAAACCAGGTTTTGATGGAGAGTTTTAAAAATTTCTCAAGTATGGTAGCAAACAACTAAAACATTAATTCTCAAAATTCTAAACACTGCAAGCAAAAACCCAGACTTCTTTTTTTTCCCTAAACTCTGTACTTAAAGATCTAAAAAATGCCCTTTGCTCAATATCAAAATTTCTAAAAATTCCTTATTTTATCTAAAACCCCCTCCAATGATTCTCAAGTCGAATCAAATGCAAATCTATTCATTCATCAAAATTATCATCCTAACTAAATCATCTCATCTCTTTACAATCCAACTGACTGAGCCTAAAAGTTAAAAATTTAGATTCACTTTTCGCTTGACGACATTTAACCAGCAAGAAAAATGAATATAATTGGCTCATGGACATTCCTGAATTTCGAATTGTGAGGTACTGTTGTATGCACAACAATTGTGGAAAAAACTTCACTACACGATTTAACCTGAAAAGGCATATAGAAATCGTTCATTTAAATTATAAGAGATACAGATGCGAAACATGTGAAAAGCTATTTGCTAGTAAAAAGAACTTGATTGAGCATTCTTATTTACACTCAGGAGCCAAACCTTACCTATGCCGAGTTTGTGATATGAGCTTTCGACATTTGAGTTTTTTGTGTTTGCATCGAAGAGTGCATGAGAGTGAGGGAAACATTGATATGATGGATATATAGGGCTGGGTATAATTCAACTAGGTTAAACTAGGTATTGTCTAGCTAGTCTTAATTTGAGTCTTATGAAAATTTATGAATGTTAATGAAAATGAACTTCACGAGGTTGATTGAATCTAGATTTCACGAGAATTTGAAGGATTTAACCCTAAATAGCTGATATATATTGCTTAAAAATATCAACAGTCATCCTTATCAATCAAACCAAGCACATTGAGTCAACTCTAAATCAGATACAAAATGATACAGATCTCCAGCTATTTGAAAATTTTACCGTTTCTATAATTATTCTTCTGATTCATCTGATTGATCAATTGCAAATTTTTAGTTTTTAAGTGACAAACAAATTGCTCAGTGGGATTAATAAAACTCTTTTTCTTTGGCAAGACTGATCTTTATAAGCATTTTTATAAAAAATTTGTTTTTAAGGTATTCAAATAATGTGTCAAAATAAATATGCTGCACTTGGAATAGTTTAATCTTGGGTTTTGGTAATGATGAAGATGAAAGAGTGAAAATAAGCAAGAGTATTTATTTTTATGAAATTTTATGAAATTTTTGGAATTAAAGAGAATTTTTCAAAGGTAGCTTTTTGATCAGTAAGTTTTGATAAATTATCTGAAGTAATGATTGATAGTATCTCCCTTTTGGTGAAATTTTGAATGATTATAAAGGGTAAAAATGTTGATTTTTTGAAGTCTGGAATTCTTTATTATAAAATGATTGTATTTAACACTTTTGAATTAATTTCAATACAATTCATTTTCTATTGCATAATAGCAGATAAAATTGAACTTTAATTTCCAAAAATTCTTTGTAAATTATAAAGTTTTAATATATATGAATATTTGGTAAACTCTCAGTTATACTGAAATCATACATAGTAGCATTTATTTAGATAACGAAAAACGATTTCTTCATTTTTAAATAATATTTTCAAAAAAACTGAAAATTTTCTCCTCAAAGCCAAATCCATAAAATCTTAAAAATCCTCCTATTAAAAATTTCAATAACCAAAATTTTAATTCGTGACTTTGAAATCATTTCTTATAACCTAATTATCTAAATTTTATTAAAAAAAGGCCATTCCAAATAAAACTCAATTAAAATTCTTCGTACTTTCTTAGAATATATTTCATATTAATATAATTCCAAGTTAAAATATGTTTTGGATTTCCTTTGAAAAATGGAAATATAAAAAGCAGAAATAAATGAAAGGAGTACAGGAACTACTCATAACAAAATCTTTCTGCATAAAAAATGACTGTGGAAAGGATTATTCTTTTATGCTGAACTTAAAAAAACACCTTCAGACTCCTCATTTTTAGTCTATAGGCTCACTTGTGATTTTACGTAAAGGATTTTGCAAGTAAGCAAATTTGAAGAGTATCCATACCTTAAATCTGCTCAGAAGCCTTATTCGTGTAGCTTATGCTTCATCAAATTTTAACATGCAAGTGCTTTGTCTTTTGATGTGAAAAATCAAAAGGTTGAATAAGTCGATTGCGATAATCCAAACCGTCAGCTTCTTGACAGAAATACGCAAACTTCAGATAACTTTTAATAATATATAATCAATTAGAGCTAAGTACTGAAATATTTACCTTGAAATTATAAAGAGAAATCAAAAATGATATTCATTTAAAGTAATGATCAACTTTTGATAGAAAAGCTAATATGTAGGCTAAGAGTACTTAAGCTTTTTTCAGTAACTAGTTTGAGCATATCCTTTTTCCTAATATTTCATCTAGGCTAGTTTATAATTTTTAAAAAATTGCTATTTATTACATTAATTTCTGAAGATTTTTTGATTTCTAGGATTAACTTTGAATAAGCATGAAAATTTATTACCGAAGCAAAAGATATACATTATCTAAACTTTAAATTTCTTTTACAAAAAGTCTCTAAGAATATAAAATCAAACTTAGTCCTATTATTAAAAATGCAAAAATATGAAAAATGTAGTATGATCGAAAGTCTTAGTCTAAATTTAGAATAAATATAACACTATTCAAGTGAATGACAATTAATGATATAAATATATGCGACTTTTAATCTAAGATTTGATTCTGCTCAATATAAAATTATTCCTAGCATTGATATAGGCTCTTTTTTAACTATTTTAGCATTTGTAGAAGTTCTGGGAATATTCTTGTTAATTTTTAAATTACCAATCATGATCTTATTATTGTATATACTATCAACATAACTAGTGTCATTTGTATTGAGGAAGTATCTGATCATAATTTCTATTAACCCTAAGTGATGGAATAAATATAATAATCAAGACACTGAGCTTCAACAATAAATTTAATTTGTAAGCAACTGGTAAAAAATCTCTAAATTTACTAATTATTAAAGTCTGTTATAATCACACAACTCTCCTAAATATTCCTCATCAATGTTTAAAGATGCAATCACTAATCTTTCTAATTTCTAACCTATAATAATGGTATATTATTACTCCACTTATTTACTCTACCTCTGCTCTTTCATCTACTACGCTATCTTCTCACTATCTTGGATGCTAAACTACAAATTCTTTAATCGTCACAATTCAAAACCAATTCATTACATCCTATCATTTACCCTAATCCAAAAGCTTCTGACATCAGGTCTCTCTTACCTTTTGTTAACCCAGTCCGAATCTTCTCCCTACACCCAATACCTGAATCTTTTCCTTAAATCTTCCGAGTCAATTTCTGATACTTTTCTTTTTTCGTTGATTTTAGTTATCAGCTCAGGAGTCGGCCTTTCTCAAGACTCTCTTGATGAGGGAGACATGAATACAGTGACTTTTATGATGGGCTTGATGTTCATCGGCTTCAATCTCTATTATTTCTACAAAAGTTACTTTGAAGGGCCGATTATTCTTATGTTTCTGATGATTTGGTATATTTCGAGGTTGAAATTTTCGGTTTCTTTGCAGGTTCGAAGACTTGGGTATCTAAATTTTAGGACTGAGCAACAGGGTACTGTGAATAGGAGGGATTTTGGAGTTTTTAGGATAAAATTGATCAGGATTTTAACTGATTTTTTGTTTCTGTCGACTGTCAGTTTCCATGTTGTGAATGGAATTTACTTGTGGTTTGAACTTAGGGTCACTGAAGATAATTTCACTGGGCTTTTGGCTTGTCGAGAATGCTTTGCTTTGATTTGGATTACTGTCAATTGTATCATTTTTTGTCCTGGGCTCTGGTCAGTATCGAGTTTTGAGGAACATTTTTCTTTGAAGAAAGATGATTTTTTTGAAGGGAATATCTGTCCTCTAAATGAAAGACTTTTAGGAAATTCTCCTGTGATTTTAGTATCTCCATGGTATCAAGGGTTTAACCCAGAGAAGCCTTACGATGGAATAAGTATCGCGATTCCATTAGAGTTGAAAGCCATAAATCAAGTTCCAATTGAATAAAAGTTACTTATCTAGAAATGCCCAAAATAGAGATAATTTCCTAAAAAATACTAAAATTATATCTAAAAAATCCTTATTCCTTAATAATTTAAAACCTAATAATCAATAAAAAAACCAACTGAAAAGTCTTCTCAACATAAAAAAAACCTATAACTACAAAATCACGCCAAAAATTCACCATTCCCTTCTAAAAAAATCCACCTAATAATACCAAGATGGGAAACAGACAACAAATTCGATCATCCTCTGAGCCCTTAATGCCAATCGAGAGAAATCAATCCGAATTAGGTCTAACCTCAGTTCCAACTCACCAGTTAAACTCTCACCTTCTCCCCAATACATTTTCAGTGACGACCAGCGAATCAAAATTTTCAATAACCTTTAAATTTGACAGTCTTCAGTCTGGTTCAATCTCAATTTACTTCTTCGCGGCCGAGAGTATCAACGCGAAAGGAGCGACTGAATGTTACTACATCGACACCCAAAGATACCCTTCGCCGATAACCAAACAATTCAACGAAGGTCTTGACCAAGACTGCGGGGAACTTCTTGAATACGACTTAAATAAGTACTCTTTGCAAGAGCTTACTTTTAATGACAACAAAACTTATCCGATGATTATTGAACTTCGAAATCAAGAGTCTTCAAATATCATTGAAAGCACTTATGTCAAGTTTAGACTCAGCGGGACTCAGTGGCAAGCTGAGGTCATCAAACAGAAGCTGACTTATGGATCCGATGTTTTTAATCTTAATGAAATATTCGGACATATCGGGAATCAAGAAGAAACTGCTGAGTGTGTGGTTTGTTTGACGAATTTGAAAGAGACTGTCGTGGTGCCTTGTGATCATATGTGCTTGTGTAATGAATGTGCTAATATTATGAGAAGCCATTATGACTCCAGGTGTCCTATGTGCAGGACTTCTGTTCAAAGCTTGATGCATATCATTCTTAGTTAGTGTAATCATTGATAACCTATAGAAAATTATTCAAATTTTAGTGAATGTGCAAAAAGACCTGCCTTTTTTACAGGCTAGGCTGTGGATAACTCGAAGTCCTGGAAGAGATTTAGTTGAATACATGTTTCCTTGCACGAACTTATTTATTTCATTTCCAAGTCTCCATTTATCAAGTTTTCGGTATTTTTCAACAGCTTCTTGAACTTCTTCCCGGGTGCAACATTTGACGAGTTCATTCAAAATACTTTTTTCAACTGAAAAACTGTCGAGTTTTTCAATCACTTCGAAATTTCCAGCTCCATTTTCAACCAAGTTTCCAAACCTTTCAGCGATTTCGAAACATTCCTGAGAGTTAATTTTTTGAATACTTTCTAAGGACTGCTGAATTATATTTAAAGTAAAGCAAGCTCTGCAGAGTTTTGCCCTTTCTTCTTTTTTTTTAAAGTTAAGAAGTGGTTTAGAGGCGAGTTCAAAGAAAGAGCGAATGATATCCTCATCATTAACAATAAGATCGATTTCTCCAACTACTTTAAATGCAGTATAAGCAACACTAGCCATCTGGTCAATATCAGTTCTAATATTTTTACTAGTGAACTTTTTATTGAGTTTGGTAAAAAATGATTTTTTCGCAGTCATTTCAGCTTTTCTGCCTTGACTTAGCCCTCCCATGTTAGATCCAAGAGAACTTGAATATCTTCCTTTCATGTCCTGATATTTCTCCATAAGTTCCGGGTTGACCATTATAGCCGAGACAGAATAAACCTCCAAAGGGTTGATTTCTGTTAAAACTACAGGCATCGGGTGATTCACAACAGGTTTTTTTCCTTTAACCTCAGGTCTTTTTACTTCAGGTCGTTTTGGTTCAGGTCTTTTCACCTCTGAAGGCTTTTTAAGTCCAGGTCTTTTGCTTTCTAAAGGCTGAGTCCCAGTCCAGACCTTTTTAGCGGCTTCCAAGGCTTCTTCGACCTTGGGGTCGATTTTTACCTCTTCTGCTTTAGTAGAGTCGGAAGGTTTTAGCTTTCCTGAGGTTTGCTGAGCTTTGAAGACAGTTGTTTCGTAGTGAATGTTTAGGAAAGTAAAGAAAAAACGACGAGATATCAAAGATTTTAGAAGAGATGTAAAGGTTTGATGAAGATGGATGAATGAATTTTCTAGTTCCATTGTGTTTATAAAGGGTGGATTTTTGATGATAATTTTTAGGTTTTTAATGATGAGATTTTTAGGATTGATTTTTAATGATTAGATTTTTGGTGGTTTTGAAGATTTACCCTTTTTTAGTTTTTAAACAGTTTTATTGATTTGTTTGGAATCATGATAGAGTAAATGAAAGTTGTTCTCTACTATAGGCTCGAAGGTTTTGCTTGTAAATGTTGATTGAGGAAAAAAACAGTCTAAAGTTATTCGGAAGGTATTTTCTATTAGTTTAGTTAGGATTTCATCTAGGAAGGTACAGTTTATGTCTAGCGTTTCTATTGGAGATATGTCTAATAGCCATGGTTTCATTTGTGCATCGATTAGGAAGTCATAAAATACGATTTCCATGCAATTAAGTCTTTTTTGTGATGCAATATTTTCTCTATTAGCTAAAATAGTATCTTTGATGATTTCTTTTATTTTTAAATTAATCAAATCGAAAAATGAAGACTTTTTTCCATTAAAACTCGATGAAAACTCATCAAAAGACATAATTTTTCTTTCATCATAGATATTTTTGTTTTCTTCTTCTAGATTTTTTACTTTCTTATCATTTTTAGCTGAATTGACAAGATAAGTTTCAGCACATCCTTGTTCATACAAGTAAACTTGAGTAATTCCATTGAAAAATGTGAAAAGAACAAAGTACTTCAAAATCACTTTCCTATCTTTTACCAGATAAACATTATTTATATGCTTTTCTATAACAATTGTCGATCCTTCTCTGAAGTTTTCAAGGTTTTCTTGAATTTCAGTAAAGTTTTTACACATCCTAATCATTTGTAGATGTCTTGGCAACTTATCATTTAAAACATTCCAAAAGTTTTTTGCCTTTTTTTTAGACTTATCAGAAAAGGTTTTCACAAACAATTTTATTGAATTAGTGCAAAGAAAATCTTTTTTTGTAATAAAAGTTGGAGGACAGTAACTAAAAACTTGCTTTCCATTGGCCTGGGTGTAAAATTTAAGATTTTCCATTAGTTTCTTTTTACTCGTTAAAAACTGACTGAATTCAACTTTATTATAAATTTTCTGAAGACTTGGATTATATTCACTTGCTTTCAATTTCAAAAAACTTTCAGCATTTCTTATCTTTCCCATTCCAAGATCAGAAAGATCTACAAGTCGATACTCTTCATCAATTTTAACAGGCACCTGAAACACAAAAGTCGTACTTTCTAAATCAATTTCAATATTCTTACTACAAACTTTCGGCAAAACCTCAAAAATCTGTTTTTCTTTCTTATCTCCCCAGATCATATTCGCCTCTTCCAAAACCGATGTTTCAGTCCACCAGGTCCTAGAAGCCAAAATTTTTCTAACAACAGTTGAAACCTGCCCAGTTCCTAAAAAATACTTAAAACCGGATTTAAACTTTACAGGAAGAAGACCATTCGAGTCATAAAACAAGTTTTTCCACATTTTTTCAATCTCAGGTTTCGCGATGATCGACCATTCAGGGTAGTTTGAAGCTTGATAGTAAGAGACTTTATGTAAAGTCTTCAATTTATTCTTACTGGTTGCCTTTGGTGACGCGATTTGACTCACATTCGACTTCTTCAAATTCGATTTTTGGTTTTTTTCATGAAATGCTGAATCAGTTCCTTCCCTTTTAACTGTTTTTTCTGTTAGACTGTTTTCTTCTGCTTGGATTTTAATGGAGACGTCTGAGAGGCGAGGAACTGGAAGAGAAGGAAGTTTTTCTAGTCTTCTTTTTGATTTGCTGAATTTTGAGTGAATTGATAATTTACTTAGTCTATCTTGAGAGGACTTTTGGACTTCTGGTGATGGATTGGATGGAATCGGCTGTAGTTTCAAGTTGGCTACCTTTCGAGACTGGACTGAAGTGTACATGTCCCATGAGATGTTTTTTATCTTTGTGCAAACTGGAGAAAGGTCTTTGCAAAATGATTGGTTTCGGAGTTTTGAGTAGTCCATTTGATTATTTATGTTAATGCTGGAGTTGGATTGATTAATGAAATAAATGGACACGAAATCGAACTTTTCGAGGACTCTTTATAAGTTTCGAAATGGGTCTGAAGAGAAAGGTTCATGTATAAGTTCTAATGAAATCACTCAAAATTCATCTCCATATATCAGAAAATTCTTACCTCAAACATCAATTTTATTATCTCAAGACCGATCACACAAGTTATCAAACGACTCAAAGCAATCTCTTCTCGACAACGAGATCGAGTTCATAACCTTTTCTCAAAACGAAAAAATAATTGCAACAAAGTCTCTTCGTGTGTTAATAAACCAAATAATATCAAAATACCCAAGATGCCGTTTCCGTCGAGACTTATACGAAGCACCATCAGAAGTTTACAAATACTGCTTCAACGAGAACCTTATTAAAATAAAATCAATATCTGAGATGAATCCTGAGATAAAATCAGTGATTCTAAGTCGAAGACACAAAATTCACAAAAACGAGCTGAACCTAAGATCGAATCCTCATTTCAACATCGAAAAACCCTCTTCATACCAGTTAATCAACTTCAATCAATCAATCCTCAACAAGCTCCTAACAGATCCTTATCAAGTCCGTTCAAACTTCCTGAAAGAAACTTCTCAAAAGCGTATTCCAAAGATACTAAAAGACACTCGTCAGAAGTTATCAGTGAAGCACCTGATAATTCCTCTAATTACTTCTAAATCCTGTAAAACAAAACCTAGAAAATCTCGATTTTTCCATTCAAAACACAAATTTTCATCAAAATCGGTTCGTAATTCAATGAGTTCTTGTCCTCAACCAGAAAAACTTGTTATTCCTCCAAAACTTTACAATGAAATTTTCAATCAAGACGGGAAGAAAAAGTCTGAAGTCTCGAAATTCTTATAGAATATATTTAAATAACTATGTCTATCAAAATTAGTCTTCGAGAGAAACGGATGAAGGCGGTTTACAACACCAGTTCAAAAATTAAACTGGGAAATAAGAACAGGTCTGAAGAGACTCGCGTTAAAAACACTCAAAATCCTTCGAAAATACCGAATTTACATGTGAAAGTCAACAGCTTTGTCAATGAAGATACTGCCACATCAAGAAGGAAAATTTCTGGACTATTATCTACTCGTACTTCAAAAAGAATCAATTTTTCCATGTATAGCCCTTCGAATAACTCCATTCAAACTACAAAGGCTAGAGCTGATTCTTTCTTTTTTCCTCATAAGAGACTCAATAATTTACCAACAACTGCTGAAAAAGCTATTGAAAGTTATGGAGATTATCTTTGTGAATTGGAAAAACGGGAAATGATGGAATTTAAAACAGTTTATTTTCTTGGAATAGGAAGTAAAAAAGTTGGTCCTGACCCGAATTTACCTAATTTTGGATATGATAATGATAAAGGGGACTATAAGATTGTGATTGGAGATCATCTAGATTTTCGTTACGAAATCATAAACATAATCGGCAAAGGTTCCTTCGGCCAAGTCTGCAAATGCACAGACCACAAAACAAAAGAAGTCTTCGCAATAAAAATCGTACGAAACAAACGTAAGTTCCACAAGCAAGGAGCAGTAGAGGTAAAATTACTAAAAACTCTAAAAGACCAAGACCCCGAAGACAACTACAACATAGTCCGTCTAAAAAACCACTTCACCTTCCGAAGCCACCTATGCCTAGTATTCGAAGTTCTTTCAATAAGCCTTTACGACCTTCTAAAGCTAAACTCTTTCCAAGGTTTCCAAATGAGTCTAGTATCAAAATTCGCAATTCAACTTCTTGTAAGTCTTCAATACGTACAAAGTTTAAACATCGTTCACTGTGACCTGAAACCAGAAAACATTCTTTTAAAACATCGAGACAAATGCGGAATAAAAATCATTGACTTCGGCTCAGGTTGTTTCGAAGACGAAAAGATTTACACTTACATCCAGTCAAGATTTTACAGAGCCCCTGAAGTTATGCTTGGAATTCCCTATTCCCAGGCAATTGATATGTGGAGCTTCGGGTGCATCTTAGCTGAACTTTACATGGGGTACCCGATATTCCCAGGTGAAAATGAATCTGAGCAATTTTTAAGAATCGCTGAAGTCATCGGAGTACCTCCAAAGCCCCTCTTAGACCTAAGTTCAAGAAAAAGTGTTTTTTTTGATAGTTCAGGAAATCTTCGAATAGTTCCGAATTCTCGGGGAAAATTAAGACAACCTGCAAGTCGACCTTTGGAAAGCTTTTTAGGTAGTGATGTGGCACTTTTTGTTGACTTTTTAACTCAGATCTTTCAATGGGCTCCTGAATTGAGACCTTCTGCTGCTGAAGCCTTAGACCACCCTTGGATCCAGTCTTCCTTCCAACCCCAGCCGAAACCGAAGAAAAAAAGAAGGCTGATGAAATCTCTTTTAGATATAAATGTAGTAAACGATTTATAATGTCCAATCAGGGGGGCCTTACCGATCAGGACATCGCCTTGATCACACTTTTTAAAGGAGTTAATTTTTCAACGAAAATCCTGAAAATTCCAAGAGAAAAAGTCATTCATTTGGCAGTTTCTGCTTTTAACTTCGAGGTTTTTAAACAAATTCGAAAGGAAATTTTAAAGATTGGGAAAAAAAAAGGATTGCTTGTTGTGAATAAGGTTTTTGGAATTGACCAGAATATTTTTTTAATTTTAAAACAAGCTCAAGGTATTACTAGAAGGAAAAGGAAAAATCCGAGACCTGTGAAGAGTAGAAAAGAAAAAAAGGAAGTTGTTAGAGGACCTGAACCTATTGAGTTAGTCACAAGTGACTCTTTGTTTAAGGGGTTGAGAAAGGGAAAAAAACAAAAGTTTATTGAGGATAAGTTTACTGCTGTTTCTAAAGAGTTTCTGGTCCAGGAGGCTGAAAAGTGTAGTACTCGCTTTGGGATTTGTGAGAAGTTTGATATTGATAGAGCTACTCTTAGTAAGTGGACTAGGTCTTATTATGAAAGAGGGTTTGTCAAGGAAAGCAAAAATAGGTATAAAATGGCTTCTGATATGTTGCAGAGGGCTTTTAATGAGATTACTGATGAGGAGAAAATTAAGCAGTGAAATAACCATAATCAATTCACATAATAAAAAATGGGAATTTTAAACTGCAAAGACCAAAACGTGGAGCTCGCAAGTGTAGAAATCGGAAACAGCCTACCAAGCAAAGGCCAAATGCAAGAAATTCCAATCCTTCCAGAGCAAATAGACCTAAATCTCGACTTTCAAACGGCAACAATTCAAGCATTAGTTCTAAGTTACCTCTGCCGAAAAGAATTCATGAAAAAGCCTTCATCAAAGCGAATGAAAACCTCAATCGGTAAATACAAAGGACAATTAAACGATTCAAACCAGCCCTCAGGGCAAGGCCACTTAGAAGGCAAGGACTTTGAATACGAAGGCAGCTTCAAAGACGGTCTTCGAGAAGGTCAAGGCGAATGTCGATATTCAAACGGAAGTACTTACAACGGGTCCTGGAAAAACAACCTTCGAGAAGGCCAGGGTCGCATCATAGCTGAAAACTTTTCATATGAAGGCAACTGGCTGGAAGACTCACCGAGTGGAGACTGTTTCATGAAATGGGACAATGGCGACGAGTATCAAGGACAAAACAAAGAATTCAAAAAACATGGAAAAGGAAAATTCGTCTGGACTGATGGAAACTTTTATGAAGGAGAGTTTTTTAATGATGTTATTGAAGGAAAGGGAAAATTTTCATGGAAAAACGGAAATTTGTATCAAGGGAATTGGAAAAAAGGAAAAATGCATGGAAAGGGAATTCTTAGATATGCTGATGGAAGGGTTTATGAAGGGCAGTTTGTTAAAGGGGTGAAGGATGGAGTTGGAAAAATGACTTTTAGTGATGGAAGGATTTATCAGGGGACTTGGAAAGCTGGAAAACCTGATGGCGAAGGAATTTTAAGTGAAAATGAAAAGACGAAGAAAGGTATTTGGAAGGAAGGAAAATGTGAAAAAGTGTTGGCTTAAGCTAATCTTAATTTTAGTCTACAGTCTTTCTTTGTTTCGAACTTCTCGATATTCTTGACATAGCGCGCAAAGTCCACAAAAACAGTGAATTAGGCAGTCTTCACAAGGACTTCCATCGATTAAATACCTGTCTCGAATTTTGCCTCTGTTTATAGCTGCCCCGATGCAACATAAGAAAAAAGGGCATATACAGGCTGAACAGCATGACTCTCCAGTTGCTTTGCTAATGATCCACCCTTGATAAACAGGATACAGAACTGGTAGAACAAAAACTAGAAGACAAAAACATTTACTCCCAAGACAACCACATAATCCTTCTTCCCAATTTCCCATTTTATACAACAAAACTTTATGTTTTCATTTTGTTTAAAGTCTTCAAAAAGACTTCAGAGATTTTATTTATTGAATATTGGGATTGTGAGGTTTAATTTAGAATTTAAGTTTTTTTGGTTTCATGATATCATAGTTTGAGCATTAAGTTTAAGGTTTGAATCTTTAATGAGTGAATTTAATAATTTGGTATAGCGGTTAAAGGGTTTAATCACATTTAATACTTAAGCCCAAACAAAATCCTCAAAACCGAAGAAAATATTAAAAGCATCCTAATCAATCCATTCAAAATCTTTTCAAAATCAAAATAAAATTAAAAAATTCTAAGATTTTTCTTCTATAATCTTTTATCACCAAAACTTAATCATTATCAGGCACTTCCTTCTTTTTATTATAATAAGTTCCAGGTCCAGGTACCCAATCTTTATCCTTCGCAACTTTATCAGTAATTCTAACAACTTTCGAATTTTTCTTAATAACCCTTTGCCTATCTTCAGAAACTTTATTTTTCTCAGCAACAAACGAAATATTATTAAAAACAACAGAATAAGTCCCAGCCCCAGGTACAAATCCTTTTTGTTTCGCTTTAGTCTGAGCAAAGCAATCTCTTTTCGATTTCGCGATACTCAAAGTAGACGATTTTTTCATACAAAACTTAGAAATAGCTTCATCAACCTGATAGACACCAGGACCGACGACATCTTTCTTCAAAGCTGCAGGTTTTAAATAAGGTTTATGATAAATCGGGTTCGCTGATAATTTTTGCTTCGGTTGAAGTACCGGCCGATATTTATGTGAAGAAGGAACTTGTTGACTTTTCGCTACGACATCATCTAAAAAGCACCCTCGGTCGACGTAACTAAATGAAAAGTACCTGAAAAAACCTAACTTGCTCTTCGGCTTCAGCTTCAGAGAATCGCTGCTGTAATGACCTGGACCTGGAGTTGATCTGCTTCTTTTCATTGCTAAAGATGTGTTTGTTTCACGCTTTGCTTTAGGAAACTTTAAGTTTTTACTTAACCAGAACTCTTTTTGTGACTTTTGAAGAGTTTGAGAATATTTGCAGGGCTCGGTGTTTGGCTTTTGTTTTATAAAGGCTTCGGTGAAAAGTTGACGTTTGCCAATTCCCATGGATGTTGACCTTGAACCGTCTAAGCAGGTTTTAGGAGGATCGTAACCTTCGACTCCCCAGTCTTCTGGCCCGAAGTCGTCATTATTGTTTTCCATTGATTTTATTGAAGGTGTGGATGAATTGAAGATAGGAAAGTTTTAGGATTTGAAAAGGTTTGAGGGGAATTAGGGATTTTGATCATTTTTTGGAATGGTTGGAAAGAGTTGAGATGGAAAAAATTGAAATTTTAGGATATTTTAAGATTGATTGTTTTTTTGGTTTATTTGAATTTGTGATGTTTCATAGTTATCCGATTTTACAAATCAACTAGAGAATTATTCGACAAAAAATTCTCTTCACTATCAAGGATGACATATTATCATGTATTCTAAAATTCTTTATTATTTGAAAAATCCAACATTATTAAACCATCTCAGCATATCAAGTTATCAAAAAATACTGAAAATTAAAAAACAAAATCCAAATAAACAGCTAAAACCTCTACCCTCCAGGATCAAATATTAAAATATCCAAAATCACTAAGACTTCTAAAATAACCAGCACATTAACAATGATTAAAAAATAACAATGTTCAACAAAAATAAAAATAAACCAATCTTCATTAAAATCCAAAATTTCCTCCATTCTTATAAAAACCATTTCAAAATAAACTTCAATAAAAATCCCAATTTTCCACAAACAAAAAAATATAAAAAAATCGCATCCTTGATAAAAAACTCAAAAAAAACCCAAAAAACCTTCTCCTAAACCCTTTCTTCCAAATTTTCTAATAAATGTCAAAAAAACTCCAAAAAATTACAAACAAACCAAGTATGGCGCTTCATTCAGATGACTGGAATTCTCGTTTCTGGATCGGTAAAATCCCTGAATACAAGCCAAAGTCAGCAGCAGGTGTTCAAAATCCAAAACTTCGTCATCCAAACCGTCTTCCAAAGATCCAATCAGCGACAAACATGACAGAAGAATCTCCAATAAGAGAAACTTTAGGAGTTTCAAACACGCACGAGACGGACATCAGCATAAAAACAGATCAAATAACGGAAATCAAGAAAACCCAGTCCTCCTTCAGCGAAAAATCAAGGCCAAAGCTAGTCTCTCAGGCAAAACCAAAGACAACCATTTTAACCTCTCAAAAGTCCCCAAGTGCCCTGATCGTTCGTCCGAAACTCTCTGAAACTCGCTTAAAACCTGGAGAAAATCGTCGAAACATGTTAAAAAAAAGCGAAAATCCCCAAAACGTGACTTCAAAATCAGCAGAACCTCACTCTTCAAAGATCCTTCTTCCAAAAATCAGTCCAACAGCGAAGTCCACTTTAAAGTCTGAGGGTAAAACAGCAGCTGAGTATCTTGAAACTGAAGAAATCAGAGAAACTAGTTCAGAGTCAGAAGAAAGTGACGAGGAAGGCCTTTCTCAGATGACTTTATCAATCTTTACATCTTTTTTAGCTTCTGGAGTGAATTTAGCACTTGAAGATCTGAGTCAAGAAGCAGTGGACGAGGCTCTTTTAGCCTATTTGACACTTTCTGCAAGTAAAATTCTTTACTCTTATATCAAAGAAGCTCTTGATGACTTGATCCCTGTAATTGCAAAAGCCGCTTACAATGAGTCAAAAGAAAAAGAGCCAAGTGAGCTGAGAGATGAAATCGCTGGAGAAGTGGGAGAAGTGGAATTAAGAAGACTTGTACAACAGTTAAATGTGGATCTTATTGCTAATGTCATTGCTGGAGAATACTTGCAACTCCTGCCTTTGGAAGGATATGTCGTCGAGTGTGTTCATGAAACTGAAGTCAGTAATCGCGAAAAAGTACTGCAAATTTTCCACTTTTTAATTGACTCTATTGTGGAAGAAGAATGGGTTGAAGTTCTGGCTGAAGATGTCATCAATTCTTTAAGGATTGAAAGAAATTGGAATTTACTTCCTCCTAATTTGCAGAAGGAAGTTGGAAAATCGCAGAAGGGGAAAATTTTGGAAACTCTTGCTGAAAGGATTTATTTTGACTTGTTGAATGATGTTGTGGCTGGGGTTTGGGTTGAGACTTTGGTTGTTGCTGTGGTTAATGATGATGAAGATTTTGAAGGGCTCATGCCTGTTCCAAAGTTCGTATCAAAAAAGAATAAATAAAATAATAAGCAAGTAATGCATTATGTGAAGTCAACTCTCACAGAAATCCAAGAAAACGAAACCACAGATAAAAGTGTGAACCTCCTTCAACTATGGAGAAGTAGTGAGCTAGGAGCAGCATTTTTCGCAATCTTGAGCATGATATCAGCAACAATAGATTACGAGTACAACTTTTCCCCATATCGGGAGTACCACAACTGCAGACATGGAAGCACAGAAGACTCAGACTTAAGATGGGTGACTTGTTTCAGTTCCTTCGCAGGAATCGTATTCGTATTATTAGGGACTTACACTCACTATCAATGGGAGGACTATATTTTACTGATAGATCAAACGTCTGAGTATAAAACAAGCAAAAAATTTTTATTGAGACCTGTTTTGGAAATTTTACTTTTCATGGTTTTTCCTTATCCGAAGGTGAACTTCAAAGTTTATGAAAATCATGGAATTAATGAACATTATATACAAATTTGTTACAATTATTCAGAAATTGTTTATTCGTTCATGTGGCTTAGGCTTTACTTTGTTTTGAAAATCGTACTGGATTACTCGCCTTTTGTTGGACATGTCGCTAGGAGAGCTACGCTAGAAAATCGGGTTAAGAATGGAATCGCTTTTTCGTTTAAGTGCTTGTTTAGAAGTGATCCTATGATGATGATTGTGTTTTTTATTGGAATTCCTTCTATTGTTGCATGTGGAATGATGACAAGGACTTATGAACGCCCTTTGATTGACCTTTCACAACAAGATTGGGAAAATCCAGTAATCGCGATTTGGTTTTCTTACTCTTCAATGATGTTAGGAGTCTACGGAGACAATTACCCTTTCAGCACAATGGGAAAGACCACAAACGTATTTTCCTACATAATCGGCACCTTATTCTTCGTTCTAATATTCGTGAACATGGAGAACCAGACATACCTAACCCGAAAGCAAAGAAAAGCTTTCAACGACATCTCGATAACAATAGAAGCTGCAAATACAATAAAATCTTCAATAAAATTCTACATCGCAAGTAAAATAGGAGGATCCAGTCGCCGAGAAGCTTTAAAACACTTCCAAAAGAACCTAACTCAATTCAGCCACAAGCGAAAATACTTACTCGACATGCCCCGTCACCGTGATTTAGACATCGTAGACCTAATGCGAAAAATCCGAAAAATGAGAAGAAACATGGACAGGGTCCATTCAAAACTTGCAGTCGCTGTTCAATTAATTAACAAAAAAAGGTCCCTGGTTTAGTAAGACTTTATAAATGGCAGAAGCTGAAGAAGCCAAAAAAAGAAAACGAACTGAAGACCAGAGCAAAGAACTTCTTGAACATAATGCGAAACTTGCTGCTTATATTCACCGACTCGAGTTCATGTTGCTTGAAACGACTAAAAAGTACCAGAAGTCAAAAGTGATCTTCAAAAATTACATCGCTCAACTTGCCCAAGCACTTGATCGAGCTGGGTTCACTGTTCCTACTTTACCTGTTAAAGCAATGGAACAAGAAGAAAATCTTGACTTAGATGGACTTTTGAGGGAAATTGAACATACCAAAAGAATACAGGAAGAAATCGACTCGAAAAAGAAAAAAATGGGAAGACCTAAGAAAGATGCGAAAATCGAAAATCCTGCTGCTTAATAATTGGATATTTTTTTATGTGAAAAGATTTTCTTAATGTTGAGAGTGGGTTTATATTAAGTTTTGACAGAATCTTTAATAATTTAAGTCCCTTCGAATTTCCTGAAAAAAGTAGGAAATCTGGGAATACCATCCTTGCTTAGTTCCTGGTACTTAAAAGTGACAAGACTTCCGATTTTAGGAGGTTCAATCCTGTCATGATCATTAAGTCCCGATCCGATTTTGAATTCCTTTCCTTTCCGATTTCTTACTTTTAAAGCACCAATCTGACCTAAGTACTTTCCTTTTCCCTCTTCATACCCAACGACAGTCGCCTCATCATCCATGAAAGTTTTGACCTTAAGTAAAATATTTGATCTAGTCCCCTGATAAAAGCTTTGAGGTTTCCTAAGCATGATGCCTTCTCCACCCTTCTTTTCAACTTGTTCAAGCACTTTAAACATATGTTCCAATCCTTGACATTTGACCTGTTCTACAATTGTTAAGTAAGGGTTTTGAACGGTCTGAACAACGGCATGCAAAAAAGAAATTCTTTCTTCAAATGGCAGGTCGAGACAAGGCACGTCGAAGATCATGTATTTCATTTTGTGCCATCGTTGCATGTCGTTTTTACCGTTGTCTGAACATCTCGCGATTGAAACACATTCTTGGAACTGCTTACGACCGAGCCATAACTCACCATCAAGGCTTATGTCTGGAGGAAGGTTTGATGTGAAAAAATCTGGAGGGTAGTAAGGCTTACCTGTCCTGGATATGAAGGTTTTTCCGTTCCAGTAACATCGAACACCATCGAGTTTTTCACTTATCCACCAACCTGATGGGTCTTCATTTTTGTGGTTTTTCGCTAGCATTAGTGGGATTGACTCTGGAATACTTGAACTCCAGGGAAAGTCGCGCATTCTTTTTTGAGGGATGATGTCGGTTAACAAGATCTCCTTATCTTCCTTCACCTCAACTTTTTCCTCTAAAATTTCCGTATCAGAGGCAGAATCCATTATAAGAAAACCCAACCATCCATTAAAAAAGGGGGCACATGATCTAATGAATTAATATCCTTTCCTGAATATCCCTAACAAGATCCTCCGCACTTTTACACAAGAGATGAATTTGATTTTCCCATTCCTGCAGCCCTTCATTTTCGCCTTCAAACTCAACAATTCCTGCCCTTTGGTCTAAAACCGCGACAATCCTTCCTTCCTGTACCATGTCTGCCAAGTAATTTTCCGCCTGAGCTGAAGAAACATCTAAAATTCCTCCAAGTTCATGAAAAGTGAGATTACAGTACAACTTTGAAATAGCGAGAATATTATGTTCAATCATTGCAGTTTCAAGAACAGTTCTTCCGCTGGACAAAAGCGCTTTATGATGATCCTGAAGCTTCTCTGAGAATTTCTCCATGTCAGGTTTTCTGATGATTCTTTGCATAAACAACTTGGTCAGCATGTCGTAGTTTTCTAAGTGACAAGCACGCTCATCGGCATAGAGAGTCGCCAGAAGACGAGACCTCTGAGGGCCTGCCTTGGCTAAAATCGCGCAGGTTATTGAGCATTGCAATAATTGAAGAAGGTCACTTTCGAGTACTCCGAACTTTCCTTCTTGGGAAAGGAAATAATAGTTTCGAGCGGCTTGTAAGAAGTCTTTCTTGCAGTCTAAGATTCTTGCGTGGCAGACTTTGTATCTTAGCTTTAGAGTTATTTCATTGCATTGCTCGATGAGAGCTCCTGCTCTTAAGTTGTATTGCTCAGCGAAGGCGTTTTCTCCGATTTCTAAGTAACATTCAGCGATTTTTATGTATTTGTCGCATTTTGACTCTGATGTTAGACTACGGCTGATGCCTTCGAAGTTTACTGCTGATAAGACTCGAGCAGCTGAGAGGTACTCTTTTTTAGCGCAGTAGACGTCATAGAGCTGATCACGTATTTTCACTTCTTCTTCCTCAAACGAAGAACTTCTTCCACTAAGAGCTTCAAGGCAATGATTCCCAATTTCCAACATCCAGTTATTATTCAGCTTGGGCATCATATCTACAGTGATACTCAACAAAGCACGTACAGCAGGCACTGGAAGTTCTGACCTAAGAAGTTCAGAGATGCAAGATTTCGAGTTCGACAATGAATTCGTAAAGAACTCACTAACAACCTTCTGAAACGCTGAAGACCGCTGTGATTGTTCAGCTAAAGCCAAGACTTGCTTTGTTTGTTCAGCCATTTTCCTATTATTAAACATTTTCATAAAACAATTAATCACTAGTTTATTATTATTCATGGGCAGCTGCTCATCTAAAGAAACCGTCATCCGGTCAGTCACCGTCAGAATCGCGCTTGTCGGCGACGCAGTGAGTGGAAAAACCGCGATTTTAACACGATTCGCGAACAATGAATTCAAATCGGCTTACAAACATAATACGAAGAACTTCGTAGCGATCAAGTCTTACCTGGTCAATGAGTCTTCAACGCCTGTCACTATTGAAATCTGGGAAATTCAAAATAATCCTAGTCTTGAAATGGACTTTGCCCTTGTTGTGGCTGACATTACTATGCCCATCAGCCAACTGCAGGATTACTATTGGAAGTGGTTTAATACTTGTAAGGAATTCGGGTGGAATAAGGTCTCAGTTGTGCTTAGTAAGAAAGATATGAAGTTTCCTGTGGAACCTGCTTATGCGGATAAGGTTCATGAGTTACTCGTCTTAGAATCGAATCAGAAAGTTTTTCTTACGTCGGCTCAGCAGAATGAAGGGATTGATGTCATGTTCAAGGCTTTGTTGTCGGTTTATCGGAATTATAATACGTTTTAGTTGAGATTTTAAGAGTCGTGTAATTTCTTAGGCTTAAGATACGCTATTAACTAATCATCCTTGGGAGTGATAACTTCTTCAGTGATCTGGATAGTCCCATCATGCATTTCCCAGTACTTCTTCGCCTTTTTGACACTCTTTCCATTTTCAGTTTCAACCCTGACTTCACAAGTGAGTTTGACAGCTCCATCAAGCCAATTCGAGACTTCCGGGTTTCTGGGAACCAAATTCTCACTGATATCAATTCTATCAAAGTCATCACTATCCTCATAAGAAACAGCGAACAAGACACAGCAGACAGTTTTAAACTCACTATGCGGAGAAGCCCCGACCCCAACCTTCGAATAATTAGGATTAAGCAAAGCCTTGCGATGAGGTCTTGTAGTGAGTCCATCATCAACAAGCAAGCTGAATACAACTTCGAATCCAGTAACAGAGCCATAGTCAAGAGCTTCAGCAATGCTTTCACTCCACTTTCCATTCCTTTCAATTCTCTGCTGCAAAGTCGTTTCTCTACTGCCAATGTGCCCGACTATGCCGAGTGGTCCAGTGTCATTACAATGAGTTATCGCGGCACTTGCAAGACCGTCCGACCAGTCAAGTTTGGGCAGCTGCGAAAGAGACGCCAACTCGTCGTGGGCTTCTTTCACTGCCTTCAGACCTTCACGGGTTAGCACTGGAACTGTGTTCGCCCTGTGACGCGCATTGTTGGATCGATAGCTGTCAAACTCGTTCGACAACTTCTCAGCGTAGAGCTTCGGATTCTCCCGGAGCTGGTTTATTTCTTCGTAGATATCGCTTACTAGATCCTTAAATGTGGACATTATAAGTCCTTCTTAATTTTGAATATGGATACGCATGGATTTGCAAGATTAAGGGATTGATTAAGGATTTCGTGGGGTTTTGATTTAGGGGTATTGGAAGGGATTTTAAGGGAACTTCGGAGTTGGAGGTGGATGAGGGAAAATGGAGATTAAAGGAAAGTTTTGGGAAAAGGTAGATGGTTGGTGTTTGGGAAAGGGTTTCATTGATTTTAGGGTTGGAGAAAGGATTTTTTGTTGTTTTTAAGTAAAATTAAAAGATTTAAATATAAAAGTTCAGGTTTCCATAAATAACCTTCAATACAATTTAAGTTATCTTCTCACTTGTCATCCAAAGCGTATTATTCATTATAATATTTCTAAAAATGGGTAATACTTCAAGCAAGGGTCATGAAGAATACGACCGAGAGAGCATAAAATGCCGAGGATTCGTCGAAAAATACAGTTTCAAGCGAGGAACAACAAAACGACTATTCTTTACCTTAAAAGAAAACGAGCTGAGCTACTCAAAAGACAAAGACTTGCCAGTAACCCCTACGCAGGCTTCCCAAACAGCAGCCATCGACAAGACATTTAAAATTCTTTACGAAGACCTAGAAAAACGTGAGCTGAGTATCGAGTGCGTCAACATAAGAGGCGAAGTCGTCCTCTGGAAGCTGGTATTTTCGAATAAAGAAAACACAGCAAAATGGGCGAATAAATTAAGAAAAGCAGTCAGACCGAAATGGGAAGACCCTGCTACTCGAAGTTGCAGTATCTGTGACAAGACTTTTCAGTTGTTTAGACGGCAACATCATTGCAGGAACTGTGGGAAAGTCATGTGCACGGCTCATATGAAGTTTATATCGAATCTCCCTGATCTTGGGTATAGGGGGAAAGTGAAAATATGCACTAATTGTATCAATCGAATTGGAAATATTGACGGGGTTCAAAGAGCTAAAAGCTTGACACTTAAGGAAAATGAAAGGAAATCGATTTTGCAGTATAACTCTGTTTTGATGCCTAATAATGGCTCTGTTCTTAATGAATAATCAGGGAGATTAGGATTTAATTAGGATTTTAGATGTTGATTTTTAGGATTAAGAGGTGAAGGGTTATTCAATTGAGAGGTTTGGGTGGAGATTTTATTTTAATATGGTTAAGTTTCATATTGTTTAGAATATTAGAAAATAAAGACTGCATCTGTTTAATTCTTGAGCACTTCATTATTTCAACCAAGGATGATCCAAAGCTTGACTGGGAGAAATTCTTTCATTCGGATCCCATTTAAGGCATGACTTTACAAAATCAATAAAAGGTTCATCTGCTCCAAAGAGAATTTTTTCAATACTCCTCCCTAAGGGTCTTCTAAACTTAACTTTTTCAGTAGCCCTCCATATTCTTCCAACCCAAAAATCCTTCGTTCTACGTGCCCTCCTCAACAGTTCCTCAGGTGGATTTCCGATCAGCTCAACAGTTCTCATCAATAAATCAGCTTCATTTCGAGCAGGCAAGATAGGTTTTCCGATGAAAAGTTCAGCTAATATGCATCCAAAGCTCCAAACATCAATACCACACCCATACTCAACTCCTAAAACAATTTCAGGTGCTCTATAAAACCTACTCTGCACATAATCAAAAACCTTTTCCCTCTCAAAACAAGAAGATCCAAAATCAATGACCTTAACAACCGATCGGTTCTGATTTTTCAACAAAATATTTTCAGGTTTCAAGTCACAATGAACAACTTTATGACTATGAAGCAACATCAAGCAACGTAAAATCTGCGAAGCGAATCTTCTAATCAACGAGTTACTAATTCCTTGAAAGTTATTCTTTTTGAGAACATCATACAAAGAAAAGCTAAGTAATTCAAAAGTGATGCAAAAATGTTTCCTAAAAGAGAAATAATCTTCAATATGAACAATTGAATAAGTTTCATCTTTGTCCAATTTTTTTAAAAATCTTAAAATTTTCACCTCCACAAAAGCTTGGTCTTGGAACTTGGAACCTGAAGAAATGACTTTAAGGGCTTTTAATGTGCATGTCTTGTGGTCAAGAACTTTGAAAACTTGACCAAAGCTCCCGTGGCCCAGTTTTTCAATGATTTCGAACTGGTAGGCTACGTGATCACCGGGTAACAGGATTAGGTTGCCTAGTTCATCGTCTAGTTTTAATGAATGTACAGGGATTTCAGGTCGTTTTAAGATGTTACCTGTGAAAAATACTTCTGGGTAGTCAAGAAGTTCAGATTTTTCGAAAGAGGTAAGACGATGGCATAGGTATTGAAGAACCTGGGGCCCTGATTTAGCAAGTGTTTGCGAATTTACTGTGATTTTGTCGTTTAAAACGCTTGCTTCTAAGGAATTCCTTTTTGTACTTTCGATGACTGCTTTCGGAGACCCAGATTGTGCAAATATTTTTGATTTAACTGGAGATAAACCTATTTTTTCCGTCATCAGGTATTTCTCTTGCTGCTTAATCTGATTCTGGTTTTTTTCCACTTTTTCTGTAAGTTTTTTCTCATTTTTTAAGTTTTTCGACGACTGAAAAAACTGAAAGTCAAGTGAATGACGAGATCTAGAAGTAAAAGCGCCTACTATTTTAGAAATTTCTTCACTGACTGTATGTTTATGTTTAAAACTTTCAGGTTCTTTCTCAATTTCCATCCTAATCAAGTTATTCCTATTGAACATTTGACATTCAATTGAATTCTCCACAGGTTTAAACGACTTTCGATCATTTTTCAATTCCTTCGTCTTCTGCAAGTGTTTAAAAGCCTTCGAAGGCGAAATCGATTTCGAAGCCTGAAGATGGTAAAAGTCCGTAAGTCTTCTTTTATGCACCCGGTTAAGTTCCGTATGCGAATTAGAATGTGGATGAAAAGGGTGAATCATTCCTTTAATATAAACTCTTCTATAAGAAAAAATTCAAATTCCATTAATCATCCTCGTGACTTCAACTAATTCTTTTCATTCAAAAATTTCTTAAAATCATTTAAATGTAAACTTCACTTAGGACTTCGAAGCATGACTCAACAACACCCAAGACAATCGGCGACTATTCCATCGTGAAGTCAATAGGCGAGGGCACCTTCGGCAAGGTGAAGCTGGGAGTTCACATCCCAACGAAAGAAAACGTGGCAATAAAAGTCCTTGAAAAAGACAAAATCATCGATATTTCTGACATCGAGCGAGTTTCAAGAGAAATTCACATCCTCAAGTTGATTCGCCACCCGACGATTATTCAGCTTTACGAAATAATTGAAACTCCTCGCAAGATCTACCTAATCATGGAATTCGCCGCATCAGGAGAGCTTTTCGATCACATAGTCGCTAACACCCGACTGAAGGAAAAGGAAGCTTGCAAGTTTTTCCATCAAATCGTCTCAGGAATTGAGTACATCCATAAACTTAACATCGTGCATCGCGACTTGAAACCTGAAAATCTTCTTTTAGATCATCAAAATCGCATAAAAATTGTGGACTTTGGACTTAGCAATACTTATAAAACAGGAGAGGAACTTAAAACTGCATGTGGAAGTCCTTGTTATGCTGCTCCTGAGATGATTGCGGGAAAGACTTATAAAGGGTTGAAAGTTGATATTTGGAGCGCGGGGGTTATTCTTTTTGCTATGATTTGTGGGTATCTGCCTTTTGAGGACCCCAACACCGGAGAGCTTTATAAGAAAATATTGGCTTGTGAGTATAAGTTCCCCAAGTATATTTCGCCTGAAGGGAAAGACTTGATCAAGTCGATACTTGTCGTGGATCCTGAAGCGCGAGCGGGAATTGCTGATATTAGAAAACATCCTTGGTTCAGTCAAGTCGCTGAGGAGTCTTATCAGGGTATTTTAGTTGGGTATGACCAGATCCCAGTCGACGCCGGGATCCTGCGCAAGCTAGAATCCTTAAAAGTAAATTCCGAAAACGTGAAGCAGTGTCTTGAGGCGAATAAACACAACTCAAACACAACAGGTTACTACCTTCTCTTAAAAAAACATATCAAAAATGGAGGAAGTGCATCATTCGACAACCCAACTCCAACAAGAGTCCAGACCCGTTCCAGAAACCTGAGCATAAGCCTTCCTTTAGACCCTCAGCCGCCCTTATTCCGTCTAACATTCGACAACTCCTTCAAGCCGATCTACCCAGGGCGTTCCGAGTCGGCTCACAGCAGGACAGTAAGCAGTTGCATAACTCCAATCAGAGAAAAACTCAACTTTTCCGTCCTAGACTCCAAGAAAAGAAACAACTTCGGCAGAGGCTATTCTCAAAATGCAAAAAAGGCGAAAAGGACAGTCTCAATTTCACCTCAAAGAGAAAATCAGAATCCAGACGGCAGAAAAACTACAAAAGCGAGATCTGTTCGTGAAAGTTTCGTATTCGGAAAGACTGAAATTGTGAATCGCACAGGACTTAAAAGCTCGACTGTTGAAAGACGTAAGTTGAAGATGGTTAGAAGGAAGTCAACAGCAGAGTAGATAGTTTTTATTACAAGTTTAACTTTTTGATAAATCTTTTCAGTTCTTCTGTCGTCGAGTCCTCTGCTGGTCGGGCCTCCTGTGAGAGGGTCTCGAACTTCACCTCTTTCAAGGCAAAAGAAAGGCCTTCAGGACTTTTGAGATAAGCGAGTCTTCCAATATCAGAAGATTCTGTATCAGCTTCATCGATACATCCGTATTTTTTTGATTTTTCAAGGCATTCGTCGAATCTCTCAGTTTGAAACATGATCAGTGGAGTGAAGCCGCTGTAAGTGTAGACTAATGATGGAGCTTTCGATAAAATAAGCGTCGTGTTGTTGGAGTCTTGAAGCTCTGCAAAGGTTTCTGACATGTGAATACATTTTAGACCTAGTCCTTCTGTGAAAAAACCTAAACTTTTCATGATGTTTGGAGTGAAAAGAAGGATGCGGATTATCATTTATAGGGTTTGGTTACTTACGGGAACGGATTGGTGAAGGCTTTTCAATTGAGCAGGAATTGCAGACTCTTTTTGGCGACTGGCCTGTCCTGCAACGAGGGCAGGTTCCTTTACATTTTTTTTGGTGACAGTAAAAACAAACCAAGTCGACTTCTAAGGTCATTCTAGTGCAGTTTGAACACTTTTTTCTTACGTTGAAATTTGAGGAATTTCTCTTGCTTTTTCTGTCATTTCTGCATTTTACACAATCAAAACCACTTTTTCCTGAACACCTTGCACATTTTCCTAATGTGCTAAAAGAATCACATGCAACGCAGTAAGCTTCTTTTATTTCCTTCAAGCAGGTTTTGCAGGTATTTACAGGAACTGCTGTTTTCATGTCTTTCGCTGAGCCATTTTTTTCTAGTGTGCAAAAAGAGCAAAAACCATCTTCAAGTAGAGTTTTTTTGCATTTCGAGCATTTTAGAACAGAGAATGTAGAATATTTGGTCTCTGGAGAGGAAATTTCAGACTTTTTAGAGCATGAGATGCAGAGACCGTTCGAGTGAATCACTGCATTTCGGCAGATTGTGCAGAGAGACTTCTCACATCTGCAGAGTTGCAAAGAAGGAGCTTTGCAATAGACACATTTATTTGAGAGAACTGAATATCTTGAACTTTCTTGGAATGTTGCAGGGTCTCTGGTTAATGTACTTGATGCTGAATGAGAACTTTCAGCATTTTTTGAATAAACTACGGCTAAAACTTTCGCATTTTTGGATTTTAGATGACTTAAAAGCAGGTCCCAGCTGGAATATTTTATAGTTTTAGTTATCCAGATACCGTTTTCATGGAAAATTACCTCATTTTGAAGGAAAATGATAGAAACTTTGAAGAGACTTTTTAGAGTTTTACTGAATTCACTTATATTTAACTCTTGTTTTATTGAATCTAGAAATAAATCTGTTGAGTGAAAATCTTCATTCCAGATTAATTTGAATGTAAGAAAAAAAGGTAGTTCAGTTATTTCGAAGGTTTTTTTAGATTTCTTCAGCTCGCATCTGGGATTTGAGCAAATCCCGAAGACCTGATCCTTCAGCTTGGCTTTGAACACTCTATGCAAAGGATCTGAAATGAAATCTGTGATAAGCTCGATCTGGACTGCTAAATAATTAACTTCATTAAAACTTTCCTTTTTTCTACCACAAAGACATGAAAACTCATTTTTCAACTTTAAGTCTAAATTCAAATCAAATAAGGAAAAACAAGGAAATGTTGCAAAAGAATGCAAAAAAAGCTGGAAAATATCAAAAGATGTGTCGATAATACAACTGCTTGCATAAGTTTCTTCAAATATTCTAAGGAGCATGGAAGGTAATATTTGGTCTCTTCCAGCGATGAGTTTTTTTAAGAGATCTTTCAATTGGCAAGGGATTTTCTGACAGATTGAAGAAGAGTGAGTTTTTTCTAAGAGAGCGACAGAGATTTCTTTAAAGCTGAGTAAAATAATTGCAACATCTACAATCAAGACTTCGGATTCTCTGATTGGATTTCTTATCAGATTTTTGAAGTTCTGGAAATTCAACTTTTTTAAGGTTTCTAGTTCATTGAGTCGAGATTTTTGATCGTAAAGAGATGGGCTGATAGTGGAGTAGCCTCTTGGGAAATTACTGCTCATCAAAATAATTAATACTAAAGATATATTTAGTCTTGACTGCTACTTATTGACTTGCTTTTAAATTACTTTATCTAAGATAAAAATTTGAAAATATCTGGCTTTAATGGTTTTAAATCTTTTCCTCAAAATATTGTCAAGAAACTCCAAGTTCTTAACTAAATCTCCCAGTAAATAAGCAGATAAACTTTCATTACTTATTTAAAATACAATAAATTAAAACCAATCACTAATTATCTTGATTTAATTTCAGAGAAACTATCTAAAAAACCTTGAATCGCTTTTAAATCAACTCAAAATCAACCAAGTTAAATCTCAAAACTTGAGAAATCAATTCAATATTTAGAAATCAAGTAATTCTAATAATTTTACAAGATGATCTCAGATCAACTGATCAAGACTTCAAGTATCTTAGTGTCGGTTAGTCAAAACCGAAACAGAGACTTCTCAATAATCTTGAAAAATTCACGTAAAAAGCTGACGAGGGCAAGGTTCTTTTGGGCTAAACTAAAAGTATTCGCATTTGTTATAGGAGTTTTTCTTACCATCCAGAAAGACCTAAAAACATTTGGAACTTCAAAAAACCAAGAATTTATCGAAAGCTTTAAAAGTTTGAAAGACGAAAAATTGCGAGTGTTGATTTTTCATCCAAAAGGCAAGTTTAAGTTGTTTTGGAACCTGATGATAACCTTTCTGCTTTTTTACACAGCAACAGTTTTACCATACCGAGTCTGTTTCAATTACCTCCAAACAAGTGAGTGGGTGTTAGCCGATCTGATAATCGACTGCTTATTTTTCACAGACATCCTAATAAACTTCAACACAGGAATAATATCAATAAGTGGAAAGCTGACTTTAAATCGCCATGAAATCGCAAAAAAATACATAAAATCCTGGTTCATTCTCGACCTAATTTCCTGTCTTCCTTTAGACTACATATTTTCAAACGAGCCAAACACAACAATTCTCAACAAAATGCTAAGAATCTTAAAAGTAACTCGTCTTTACCGAATAGCAAAGATTTTGCGATTATTAAAACTGATGAGGTTTTTTAGAAGTCAGTTTATTCATAGTCTAAGCCAGGACCATTTCTTTCAGTCCCGGGTGCGAAGGTCTTTCATGTTCCTTGTGGCGATTTTTTTATTTGTGCATATCACTGGGTGCATCTGGTTCTATATTTCAAGTACTGATGATTTGGGGCAGGATTCTTGGATCATCAAATTTTCAATTCTTGACAAGCCTGAAGGCGAGGTTTATATTACTTGTATTTATTTTGTGTTTACTACTTTTACTACTGTTGGATATGGTGATATTGTCCCTACTTCTATTTCTGAAAAGGTTTTTACAATGGCACTTCTTGGCTTCGGCGTCGCGCTTTATTCTTATATGATCAGTGCTTTCAGCAGTAGCATCAGCAAACAAGATGAAGCTGTTCAGTCCCTTAAAGCTCGGAATAAAAGACTTAAAAGACTTTTTAAGGAAATCGATTTACCTGAAGAGGCGATTTTTAAGGTCAAGCAGCAGCTGAAAATGAATTTGATTAAAGAATTTACTGATTCTGTCAATATTGAAAAACTGCTAACCGAGCTTCCTTCGCACATCAGGAACTCGATTTTGACTCATTACAACCAGAAATACGTGGAAGGTATCAATTTTTTCAATGATAAACCCTCCGCAATGGTAAACGGAATGGTTCAGTATTTCCATGTTTCTGGGTACTTCTTGAAAGAAACCTTATACGAGAAAAACGACCCATCTGAAGAGGTTTATTTTATTAAATCAGGAAAAGTTCTGCTTAAAAATGACTCAGGTGTCGCCTTTTGGGTTTACCCTAAAGGCAACTACTTCGGCGACATTGAAGTCCTGATGGGAGGTCATCGTCTGTGCACGGCTTCAGTAGGAACACCTGAGGCCGAGATATATTCAATAAACCATCGTTATTTCATTGACCTCCTCAAGGAATGTGAGCCGATCTTCGAAACAACAAAGACCTTGGCAGAAGCAAGAAAGTTAAAAATATTAGAATCTTTAAAGGACGTTGAAGGAAATCTTAACACCTGCAGCTTTGCAAGTGAAGATATTGAAGATGAAACTCTTATCAAGGAAGAACCTTTAAACATGGCTCGAAAGGACACTGGCTACCAGATGAGCTTGAAAAATGATAACCCAATCAAGAGAAAAAACAGGAAACTTTGGGGAACTGTTATTTTTGGAAGGTCACTCATGAAGATCAGGAACAAAAAATCAAAAACTTTGCTTTTGAGAGATAATCGCACTCGACATTCAAGTCTTGATGATATTAAAAAGGAAAGAAAAATGACTTGTGAAAAAAAAGTCTCGTTTCCTAGATTAAGTATTGAGAGGAAGGAGGAAAGGAAATTTAGTGGGGATGGGATTAAAAGCTTTGAAATTTCGGAGAGAAAGGAAGAGATAAAGGATGAGATTAAGGATGAGTTGAAGGGATTGGGAATTGAGGAGATCTTTGGACAGGACTTGGTTTTTGGACCTAGAGAAGTTGAAGAAAGACTGGAAAATAAGGTAAGGTGTAGACAGTTTCATGATGTATTTAAGAGTTTTGAGATTAGTTCGAATAATTATCGGAAAATTAGTGGAATGCTGGTTAGTTTAGAAAAATCGGTTTTGTGATTCAATTATTGTATTTTATTGAAAATGTTAGTAATCAAGAGAATTTTATAATAATTATTGAAATGGATAGTTGATAAGGTGATTAGCATCGTTTTTTTTATATGATTAAAGACCTTATATTAAGAAATTATAAATTTAATTAGCGTCATTTTTATAAATAATCTAAATATTCAACCTTATTATAAAATGTAACTCTTGAGTAAATAATCAGTTGATTATCATTATTTACTTAAATTTAACTACTTTATATAAAATCCTTCCTCATAGCACCTGTATCATTAATAATAATTCTCTTTTCATACATACAATCCCCTCTATTCCAACAATCCAAAATACTAAAAAAATAACAGTCCTTATTCTATTTAAAATCTTGATTCCTAAAATACGACGACCCCACCGATCGTTCTAAAGCCTTGTTATCCGCTTTAAACTTATTCGAAATGCTTTTCTTGAATTCTTTTCTCGTCCTATCATCAACCCTTCTCTCCTGGTTAACATAAGTGCTAGAATTCAAAGACCTTCCAGTATTCGGCGAGTACTTCGAACTAACCGACTTAACCGAGGGTCTTCTGCGATTAATCCCATCAACAAGACAAGCACGTTCCCTGACCTCAACAAAAGTTTTAATCATTTCTCGTCGTATCCACTTCCTTAAAACAGTAAAAACCTTCTTAGCATTCGTTTTTCTTTTAGGCAAATAACTAGAAACCAAAAGTTGATATCCAACATTTGCCTTCCATCGATACAAAAAAGTGCTTTTCAGCATTTTTACCGTTGTTTTCACCAGAGGCTTCATCAGATAAATCAGTCCAACAGTGCCGAGGTTATTCAAAAACATAGTCTTCGTGATTCCTTGCGTTAATTTCGATGTCTCGACTGTGTAACGATTTTCACTCAGCGCCAGCATCTTCATCATCTCGAAAATTCCTTGATTCTTTATCGTGATGTTTCCTTTCAAGTTGCGAAGACGAGTGTTTGTTCTTTGTGAAGCGATTTTCGAACTCCCTGACCTGGAAAAGCTAAAAGCGTCGTATAATGAAATCGAGTTTTCTGTTCCCGTGTGGTCGTTTTCGTATTCAAGGATGTCAATTCTGCTGGTGTTTAAAGTCCTGTCAGAAGCTAGAGGGTCATTGAATTGAATTTTAGCCATTTTATGAAAATATTGAAGATTTTTTTCTTACCACCTTCAAATGAAAAAACTTATTTTTTCACTATATAAAAAATCCTAAAAATTCACATTTTTTCTTTTTTCATTAAAAAAGATTCAAAAGTCTTATTCTAAGTTCTTTCAATATTTTTATTCTCCCGATGACCAAGTGAATTACTTTCATATAATGTCTATACTTAAAAAAGGGTATAAAGACCTGTGGAAAAGCATCATCAGGCCCCCAAGAGACCAATACTCAATCGCAGACCTAGGCCCAGAAGAGTTTGAAATAAAAGGACGAATCTTTAAACGAACCGACTTGCAACTGGTGAACTCCCGGAACTTGAAACTTGAATGTTCCCACTTCGAGCCGGTAGAAGAACACCGCGTCAGTCCCCAGCTTCCTTGTGTGATTTACTTGCACGGCAACTGTAGTTCGAGGATTGAAGCCCTTCCCGCTGTCCAGGCCCTCCTGCCCGATAATATAACAGTCTTCTGTTTGGACATGGCTGGATCTGGCCTGTCAGAAGGAGAGTATATCTCACTTGGATGGTATGAAAGAGATGACGTCGAATGTGTCATTAATTATCTTAGAAACTCTGGAAAAGTTTCTTGTATTGGACTTTGGGGAAGAAGTATGGGAGCTGTTACTGCTTTGCTGCATATTGATAGGGATCCTTCTATTGCTGGAGCTGTTTTGGATAGTCCTTTCGCGAATTTAAGGCAGTTGGCGGAGGAATTGGCCAAGCAATACACAAAGCTTCCAGGTTTCGTGTTATCCAGCGTGATTTACTTCATAAAAAAGACAATAAAAAAAAAAGCCGGTTTCAACCTCGAAGATTTAAACCCATTAGACCACGTAGACAAATCCTTTATCCCCGTTCAATTCATAGCAGCAAGCGGGGACACATTCATCCTTCCCCACCACACTGAAAAGCTTCACGACCTCTACGCAGGTGAAAAAGTTTTAAAAATAGTCGACGGCGACCACAACAGCGTGCGTCCAGAATACGTAACAAACGGAATCACGATTTTCTTCCACTACGTTCTTCAATGCGAGTCACTTCCTCAAAGCCCTGCCAAGAAAAGCGGTCGTCGAGCTCCTAAGTTCAATCCAAACGCGAACATTTTTTCACAAGCGATGCTCTTTCAAAATTCAATCATGACAGAAGACGAAATGATTGCCCAAGCCATTCAGGAGTCGCTTAAGATAAGTGGAGAGCCTGAAGGAAAGTGATAGTTATTAGAAATTATTAAGTGCCTTATGGGTTAGTTGATATTACTCGCTTGTAGATGTAGACCCAGCAATGTGTTTGTCGAAGAGATTTTTCTGAGGATTGCTTGTTTGCCTTGTAAGCCGCTATTTCTTCTAAGCATTTTTTTAGCTTTTCTGGGGTTCGAACTACTGAAGCCAGGTTTTCCCCTGGGTAACTGGACCTAATGATGTTGATAAGTTGGCTTTGCAATGACAGTTCGCATTGCAAATAGTTTTCTTCCCAATCTCCGAACTCAGAAACGACGTCTTGAAAAAGTGGAGTTCTCGCAGAAGGTTTTCCATAAGTGACCACTACGAATCCTTTATTCGCTATTCTTGCCATTTCGCGAATAAGTCTTCGAGGAAGTTCAGTTGAAGAGTTACTCTAGTTGAATCTTACGATGAGGGCATCAAAAGTCCCTTTATCTAGTAAAAAGTCGAAAGACCTGTCTTTGAAGTTCATGTTTGTGGCATCCATTAAGATGTACTCTTGGTTCGTTTGTTTTTGCATTAGTTCAAGAACGACGTTAGAAATGTCCATGTTTTCAACGTAGTACCCGTTTTTTGCCATACTTTCACTGAGTTCTAAGTGATTCTTACTGGAATTCCCGCAACCAACCATGAGAACATTAGACGTGTCGTCAACAGGAAAGTTTTCAGTGATCATCGTTTTCATCTCGTTCCAGCCGACGTACCAGTCAAAGGCGCCTTGATGTTCAGTGAACCTGTTATTCCAGAAGTCACGAGTATTATACTCATATTTGTGCAGTTTTTCATGGTCTTCCATTTATAATGAATTTAAAAAACTAATCATTATCCTATTCAACTATCCATTAAAATTGAACCCGTTTCCAAAGTTGTTCTGTCCAGGCCCAGTGATCTTGCATTTAGAAAAGTCCATCTCAGGGTGCTTGTCCATGAATCCCTTCAACAGGTCTCTGTTCTTTTCCTCTTCAAGGGAAGGCAGCCCAGCGGCTTTTCTTCTCATATCAAGCATCATCTTTTCAACTGTCGGTCGAGTCTCATCATCCAAGTCGCTAAGTTGAGAATTTTCCGGTTCGACTTTACGAGTGTTGATTTCTTCTTCTCCTTTCAAAACACATTTCCACCAGCTCTGATTTTCGAACTTTTCAAAAGTAAGAATAATGCATCTTCTTTTTTCAAAGGTGTCGATGACCCAGACATGTTGATCTGCTTTGATTTTTTGGTGAAATTCGCCTTCTAGATGCACATTTCCATTAAGAGTGATCTTCAAGTGAGTCGGGGTGACATTTACTTTAAAGCACTTTGAGGCAAAACCAGTTGGAATGAAGATGTTGACAGTTACTTCAGTGAGTGTCTGTGTCCAGATGTACTGATCAGTGACTGACCCGTTGTTGACAGGGATGAGTCCTTTATCATCATCGTCTTTAGGCTCATCAGCTTTTCCTTCTTCCTTTTTCACGTCTTGGACTTTAGCAACTGGCAGAGGCTTCGGCTCTTCCTTGACGACTGGCTTTCCAGAGTTGATGGCTTCAGCTTCTTCGTCTGTGATTTCAACGACTTTAGCGTTTTTCTTGGCATCTTCAGCTTTTTTCTTTTCTTCTTCACGTTTTTTCTGTTCTTCTCGATGTTTTTGCTTCTGTTCTTCCTTTCGCTTGTTGTCTTGGTACATCCTGTTCTGCTCTTCGAAGTACTTCAAGACGTATTCGCGAGCTGAGTCAGGAGTTGAGAAGAAGTCGGTCTTGCGACGCATGAAACTGAAGAGATTTGAAAGAAAACCGTCGATTCCCTTGGAATCGTTGACGACTGTCATGAACATCCCGTCGAACCTTTCTTCCATATTTATAGAATTTCTAGAAGGAGTTTTTTTGAAAGAAGCTGATGAAAGGATTTAAAGTTAATTAGAGGTTTTTTAGGATTTATTGGAAAATTTTTGTATTTAAGAGAAATGGATGAACGGGTTGAGTTGAGGAATGAGGACTATGGAAAGAATGGATTTGGGGAAAATGAAAAGTTGAATTATCAGGATGGGAATAAGGGGGATGGGATTAATGAGTGGAAACCTGAAGATTATTATAGGTACTCTTTGAATCGTGAGAATGATAAAGCGAATTTTATTAGGAAGGTTTATCTTTTGCTGTCATTTCAGTTCTTTGTTACTTTTTTGTTTGTTTTGATCTCGGTGTTTAGTGATGGATTTAGGGACTTTGTGTATGAGAACTGGTGGGTTATGATTATATCTTCGGTTTTAGCTATCATTGTGATAGTTGTTTTGTTTTATTCGAAAAAGGCGAGAAGGAATTTCCCTTTGAATTATATCTTGATGTTTACTTTTACTTTGCTTATGAGCTTTACACTTGCATGCATTTGTGCTTTTTACTACCCTGAAGTGATTTTAATGGCTTTTGGTATCACCTTATGTATAACAATTGCTTTAACAATTTATTCTTTCTTTATTGATGAAAATATCGTGATTCTTATTGGAATTTTGATAGTTTTACCATTTGGAATGATTATGTTTTTGCTTACAATAATTTTGATAGGAAGTGATGATATTTATCGATTGGTGTTTTGTCCACTTGCAGTTATTCTCTACGGAATTTACCTGGTTTTGGACACTTATTATATGGTCGCGGATGACAGGTATGGTGCAAATTACGATGATTATATAATAGGAGTGGTTTCCCTTTATATAGATATCATCGGAATGTTCACCTACATATTGGCTATATTCTCAAAAAGATAACAATAATATAACCTTTCTTTAGTCTTAAAAACCTTTCCTCCAAATCCTTCAAAAAAATCATCAATCATTTCATTATTTATTGAAATTGAATAATTTTAAATAATTTAGAAATTAATAGGATTTTTCATTTGGAGTTTTATATAAAGCAGATATGGATGTACAGATTAACCACTCAGGTGACAGCTCTGAAAGTAGCTCTTGGAGTAGCTCGAATAGTAGCCCTTCAAGGAAAATTGAAATTTTGAAAGAGATTAGCTCTAACGGGACGAGTGAAGTTTCGGAAGAGAGTAGCTCTTTCGGTAAAAGTGATGATTACAAAGTGAATAGATCTTTCAGGAATAGTGATGATGTGAGAGTTGATGATGTTCAGATAATGAACTTGGATGAAATTAATGAGTTTAAAACTCAAGATGATCAAATACACGCTTCAGATAGTGAGAAGGCTAATTTCGTTACGAAGGTCTTTCTTTTGCATTTAGTTCAGGTGTTAATTTGTTTTTTGTTCAATATATTATCGACCTTAAGCAATAAATTCAGGGACTTCGTGCATGAGAACTGGTGGATCATTATCATATCTTCTGTATTGGGTCTCTTAACTATGATTGTTTTTTTATTATCAAAAAAATCAAGAAAGATATTCCCTTTTAATTACATCTTGCTGCTTATTTTTTATCTACTTTTAGGCTTTACAACTGCAGCCGCTTCTACTTATGAAGGAGATAAAGTGGTTTTAATGGTTTTTGGGATCGCCTTAGGTACAATGATTACTCTAACAATATATTCCTTTTTAAAACGTGAAAATATCGTGATTTCAATAGGAATTGTGATAGTGATAATATTTGCAATTATTTTGTTTATTCTTCTAATAGTTTTTATAGGAGCTGACAAAATTAGTATCTTGATTATTTGTCCCTTTTCAGTTATTTACTACGGAATATTTGTAATTCTGGAAACAAAAATTATAATCGAAAAAAATATATTTGGAACAGATTACAATGACTACATAGTAGCAGTGATTTACGTTGACTCTAAAATTATCTCAACATTCACCATCATTGAAATTGCATGCAAAAGGGTAAACACTAATTCAACCTCTCTCAACTCTTAAATCCTTCCTTAAAAAAAATCCCAAATCCTATCATTAATTAAAAATGTTTCTTCTGCTGCAACTGATCCTTCAAGTCTCCAGCCAAAGTCCATTCTTCACAGAAGAAATAAAACTCCTTCAACAAGAGTTAAAAATTCTAACAAAAGCTCGAAGTCTATTAACCCAAAGTGAAAGCGAAGACCTTCTGACATTATTTCCCGCAAGTGACTCACACTGGTCCTCACATCGAATAGTTCCAAAGTCCATTCTTTCTTCAGACTCTTCAATTCGTGGAGCTTGCCTGATAAGTTTGAAGCCAATGCAAGGAATTCTCCATCCAAGCAACTTGGGCCTTTTGGTCATTCATTCTTCAGGCCTTCTCGAGTTGCGAGAAGTGACTGGAGGCGCGCTTTACAGACTTGACTTGGGCTACGACCCGGTGGGTGTTGCAGCGAGTAACTCAATCGACGAAGTGAAATTCGCAGTCATTTCCCAGGGCAAGCTGGAAGGCTTCGGAGTCATCATCGAAAAGCCAGTCAAGCCAGTGGTAGTTGAAGACCTCGGCGTGCAGACTTCGGCAGTTTTCATCAGTTTGTATAAAGAATTCGAAGTGCAACTTGAAGGACCTGCTAATCTTGTTAGTCTTTACATCAAGTCAGGGAAAAAATTCTGGGCTGTCGGGTTTGAAGATGGAAGACTCGGACTTGTGGGCTTTAATGGGAAAATGGAAAGTTTGAATGATTTGGGATATGGAAAAATTCAGGCTTTTGATAGATTTGGACCTTTTTTGGTTTTGACTACTGGAAGTGAGACGGGACCTTTGAATATGAATAACTGGAAAATTAACCCTTCTTGTAATTTTTCAGGATTTTCTTTAAGTCTTGATGCGACTAATACTTCTTCTGTTGTTCATGTCTCGGATGGTGAATCAATTAGAACTTTCGATTTTCGCTCGGTTAAATCAGAGCAGTTTTCTTGCAAAGGTAAAAAAAAATTAGAAATCAGGAAAAATCAAGTAAAATGCTCGAAAATCTACTCAACGAAGGACTTTCTTGCATGTTTTCAAGGTGGTGAGTTGAAGATGATTGACACAAGTGATGGAAAAATCCTGAATTCTTTTCAAGTCACTGAAAAAAACGACGGGGAAGGCCTTGTAGGCTTTAGAACAAGTTCAGGTGACTATTATCTTCTTGTTTTTACCTCAAAAGAACTGACGGTTTTCGAGGTTTTCACTGGAAGAAGTCGAAGCAGCGGGAATTTTGACAGCTCGTTTTTAAAGTTCGCTTTGTAAGAACTAGCTAGAATCGGTCTTGTGGTAGTGGCAGTGGGTTACTATCAGTACTCAAAAGCGAAAAAACCAAAAGTATCAAAAGACAAGAAAAACAACTAACATGAATGATTAACTAGTTAGGATCACTCGGCATCTTCACAGTCAGGTAACTATGCATTTCAGTACATTTCTCCTTCAACGAGTCAATGTCACAACCTGCTTGATACGCGATTCCTGACTTGAAAGGTGATAAAGCCTTGTAAACATTCAAAGTTTTCTCTTCTTTTTTCTTTTTCTTGCTGACAGGTCGTGTTTTAGTCTCAGGCATGAATGTGCAAATTTTTTCATTCAGTTCTTTTTGACTCTGTATTTTTTTTTCCAGTTTTTTCTTCTTTTTCTGCATGAAAACCTGTCCTTTTTCATACATGTCTCTTGCAAGGTCAGGTTCAAAAGCTTTTTCTTGAATCGCAGGACAGGGCAAGTCGGCCTTGCTAATAGCGAACTGTGACAAAGAGTTACACTTAGAATAGTCTATTTTTTTCGGGTGAATTAAAAGCGTTTTGCTTGACTTTGAATGTTCTTTGATTGAACTGACGTAAGAGGATTTCGTCGATGATGGACTTGTCAGAAGTTGAGAGACTCGAGAAATTTTTGGACTGGTCTGCATTTCTTTGAGCTTCTCGTAGTTTGACTTGAGCTTCAAGGTGTCTAGTCTCACTCGCATCACGTTCACACGACCTGTGCGAGGTTCCAATGAAGGATCATTGAAAATCTTCAGGTCGTCTAGACAGATTTTTATGTTCGGCACATCTTCTTCAGGTTCTTGTGAGTCCATTGTTTATATTACTGCAACACCTAAATTTTCACTTTTCATTATTCGATATTCAAATTATTTAATGCAGTTCATGGAAGACTCTCAAACACATCATTCTAACAGACTCATCACTTCAGAGTCAGACAAATTCAACTTTTTCAGTCATTTTAAAGCTTTGTTCAAATCTGCTTTCGTTACTAATTGTCATCTGGATGATGCCAGCGTCACCACTGAAGAACTGGAAACTTTAGAAGAACTTGACCAAGCTGAAATCTTGGAAAATTTAAAGGACCTGGTCGAAAATCTTCTGAATTTCAAAGCGAATGTCAAGTCTGAACACTCAGGAGAACTAGCTATTCGATGTGAACAACTGGAAAAAATGCTTCAAAAGCAAGAGTCAGAAGTAAGAAGCCATATCAGAAATGAACATCAACTAAAAATTCACATCGATTCCTTACAGCAGAAACTAGTTGACCTAGAAAAAAACCCTGAAAGTCAGAATGTTTCGAGAGATGAGAAAGAACCTATGAAGGACCAGCTTAAGAAACTTGAAGCTCGGTTTCAGAAAGAGTTGAATAAAATCAACAATAAGTACAAAGCAGATAGTTTGAATGGAAAAGAACATGAAAAAATTACGAAACTTGAAGAAATGTTTGAGAAAAAAGAAAAAAGTTACGCGAAACTTCAGAATGAGTTTCAGAAAATTAAAGGAGTTTTGGAGGAAACTAATAAAGAATGTAAGTTGCTTAGAAAAGAAGTTGAAAGGTATACTACTGGAGGTGCTAATAGTGGAGCACTTACTAAGAGAAAGCAGGAGATTATTGCAGAGAATTTGAATAAGGTTCAGTTGATCGGTAAAACGGGGATTGGAGAGAGGAAAAAAAGTCATTCGAAGAAAAAGTCTTGTGAGTTGTTTTTTCATGCAGGGAAATTCGAGCCTAGTCCTCCTTTTGATGGGTCTAGACCTCATTCGGTTGTGAGGGCTTCTTTGTATAACTCGAGAAGACATGTTAGGAGTAATTCGGAATATGCGAGACCTGCAAGCTCGAAAAAGATTTATGTAAAGCATTAAAATAACAGTTGTTTTAAAATAGATTAAATAATTCCTGGTTGATAAAAGGTCAAAATATGTTAAACATAAAAGAATTATTATTTAATTCTTTCTTTCATCATTCTTCAAAGTTGAATAATTATGATTCAAATCTTTAATTAATGAAAAGTAGGAATTAAGAACTTCAAAAATAACTAATTTTAATTACATCCTAAACTTTATTCTCACAATATTTGTCCGATTATCTTAGATCTGACTGACTTATAAATAGAAGTTGACTTGTGTCGGTAATCTGAAAAATCAAAGAGTTTGATTGAGGCAGGAGTCAGAGGTTTAGGTCTGAAATACTGATGTTTTCTTCTTTCGAAAGTTGAATCAAGCTGGTAATGAGGCGAAAACATTCGACCTCGCGAACCTTCTGATATTTGCCTTCTTGAAAGCTTTGGAATCAAAGATTTTTTTACTGAAATCGAAAAAACTCCTGAAATGTCTCCGATGTAAGCCACGGAGTAGGTTGATTTTGGAGAAGTTTCATTGGGAAGTCTAAGGACTTGCTTGCTTTTAGGGGTTTTGTTTACTTTTGGCAGTTGGTTCAAGTTCTTACTGATTTCGTTTTCTGGGGAAAGGGCTAAAGTTATTCGGTTTAGTTTTTTCAGTGAAAGTGGTTCATTGGGAATTGGAGACCGAGCCTCCATGTTTATAATTGTAAGACACATTATTTTGAATATTATTGAATGATTTTCAGAGGGTTTAATCAAGAATTTTGGTATATTTTAAGGTAATTTTATAATTTTTTACTAATATTAGGATTTAAATTTCATCCAGAATCATTTTAAGCTTTACCAATTCTTTTATAATTTTTTTTCAAAGTACCGAAATCATAATTTCAAGAAAACTGTTGATTTTTCCATAAATTTTCAAGTATACCTTGATATTCCACCTCTTTTCACAAAGGATATTAAGTCTTATTAACTATTTCAATTTATATCTTAATTATCAAGATCATTCAAAAGAGTAATCAATTCTATATTCCTTTCATCAAGTCTAAAATAAATAAAAGTATCATCTTCAAAACAAACCTTTCCTTGAAAATTATTAACATTTTCAAATTCGATCTTTATATTTTTTTTATATAAATCAATGAGAACTGGCCTGAGTTCATCCTTAACAACAAGGCCTTGTATAAAAATATCTTCCATGTCCATTTCGGCCGATATCATACTCCCTGCCTCAAATTGTCCATTAAATACATTTTTATTATCACCCCTGATAATAGTAAGAGTGCCATGCCCTTGCCGTAGTCCATTCCTAAAAGATCCTTGATACACTTCTCTAAATTCCGGCTGTTCTGGAAAAAAGATCATTTCAGTTCCAAGGCCATCCTGCTTGTCATTTAACCACATGCCATTATATTTATAATGGCTACTTTCATAGACTCCCCTTCCAAAAAATCTTCCATTAAAAAAATCGCCTTCATAAAATCCATCATTCATATTGGTCAGTCTTCCCTTTCCAGTAGGACAGTCATCTTTCCAGCTTCCATGATACTTTTCCCCTGTTCCTAATTGAAATATGCCGATTCCGTGTCTCTTCTCTCCTTTAAACTGCCCTGTGTATATTCCCGTTGGGTAAATCACATCTTTTTTCAAGTCATAAGTCAATTCTAAACGCTGAGGAACTTCATCTATGATCAGTGAGAGCTCTGTTAAAATAGCTTCGCTTTGCTGTTCGTCTAGATAAACCTCAAAGTCACCTGGGTTTAGGTTGGAGATGTTGTAGTTGGCCTCGGATTCACTTGAGTCTGATGATTGGTCTGAGTATTGAATGAACCGACAAGACCTGTCAATATTTTCTGGGTCGTTTATAGAGTCAATAGTTCCCATAATAATTTATTTACATTGATTTATAATCTTTTGGGTAAGAATTTTGAGAATTTATAGTTTTGTAGGTTTTAGTTTGGAATATACAATTTTTGATATTTTAAAGGAGATATTATATGCATATAAAGTTTATATAGTATTAATGGTGAACTACTATTTTATTATCATGCTTTCAATATTAATCAAAATATTTGGAAATGCTTCTAATAAGATAGCTTATGTGTAAGTGCATAATACTTTTTGTGAGTTCAAATCTTTTGAGGCTAAAAGAAACCATGGTGGAGTATCGAACAAATCTTATGCAAAAAGCCTCCACTAACCCTAAAACCCTTTCTCCAATCCTCCCTCTTACCCTCCCCAAACCCTAAAACCCTGAAATTCTTTTCCATATTGTAAAAATGATTCCAGGGAACTCAGCACCAGTCATTGTGCTTAATACAAACACGCAAGCCGAAGACGGTAAGCGTGCTCAGTTGGCGAACATCCGAGCATCTCGAGCAGTGGCTGACATAATCCGAACGACTCTCGGTCCAAAGTCGATGCTAAAGATGCTTCTGGACCCGATGGGTGGAATAGTGATGACGAACGACGGCAACGCAATCCTTCGCGAGATCGACGTGAAGCACCCAGCCGCCAAGTCAATGATCGAGCTGAGCCGAACCCAAGACGACGAGGTGGGCGACGGGACGACGTCAGTCATCATCCTTGCCGGGGAGTTGATGTCAGTCGCTGAGCCCTTCTTTACAATGAAAATTCACCCAATCATCATCGTCTCTTCTTACTTCAAAGTCCTTGACGCCGCTCTTAAAGTCGCTGAGTCCATTTCTAAAGAAATTTCAGTCGAAAATAAAGAAGAAATTTCAGCCGTCATTGAAAGCTGCATTGGGACTAAATTTTCTAGTCGATGGGGAAATCTTATTGTTGACCTTGCTGTTCAAGCAGTTAAAACTGTTTATATCAACAATAATGGCAGGAAGGAAGTTGATATTAAAAGATATGCGAAAGTTGAAAAAATAGCTGGCGGGAACTTGGAAGACTCGAAGGTGTTAAATGGTGTTATGTTTAACAAGGACGTGACTCATCCGAAAATGAGAAGGTTTATAAAAAATCCAAGAGTTATTTTACTTGACTGTCCTCTTGAGTACAAAAAAGCTGAATCGATGACTAATGTGGAGATGACTAAAGAAGAAGACTTTTCAGAGATCTTAAGACAAGAAGAAGAAGAAGTGGCAAAGCTCTGTGAGTCAATCATGAAGTTCACCCCAGACGTGGTGATCACTGAGAAGGGAGTCTCAGACATTGCTCAACATTACTTAATGAAACAAAACATTTCAGTAATCCGCCGTATTAGAAAGACTGACAACAACCGAATAGCCCGAGTGAGTGGAGCAGTGATAGTCAATCGTCCTGAAGAGCTCCAAGAAACTGACGTGGGCAAAAGATGTGGAAAGTTCGAAATCAAACTAGTAGGCGACGAGTACTACACCTTCATGGAAGACTGCGAAGACCCCAAGGCCTGCTCCATCATTCTCAGAGGAGGGACCAAAGACGTCCTTAACGAAGTTGAAAGAAATCTGCAAGACGCCATGTCAGTCGCTCGAAACATCATCGTCGACCCTCGCCTTGTCCCTGGCGGAGGCGCTGTTGAAATGCACGTCGCAACTGAACTCACGAAAGCTGCAAGTAAAATAGAAGGAGTCGAACAGTGGCCCTTCTTAGCTGCTGCAAGTGCTTTCGAAGTCATTCCAAGGACCTTGGCTCAAAACTGTGGGTGCAATGTTATCAGGATCGTCACTGAACTCAGGTCTAAACATGCAGAGGACTCTAAAGATGGACCTTTTTGGGGAATTGATGGAATTGAAGGAAAAATCGCGGATATGAGGACTACTAGGGTCTGGGAACCACTTTCAGTCAAAAAACAAACTTTTAAGACTGCTATTGAATCAGCTGCTATGCTGCTTAGAATTGATAATGTTGTTAGTGGCATCTCGAAGAAAGAGAAGAAACAAGGAGGAGGACCTAATCCGGAAGATGCAGAAATTTAATAGTTAAGGGTATTAATCGAATAATGGACCACAGAAAAATTCTAGCTCGTCTTTTAAGTAGTTGGCGTGGATTGAGTAGATTTTAATGTCCGTGAATAAATGGTCTTCGTTGTAAAACTTTAAAAGGAGAATCGCGTCGAATGCGTCTTGGTAGGTCACTTGGGAGTGGTTGAAAAGAGCTGAGTTTAATTTGGAGAGTTTTATTAGGCTTTCTAGAAGACGTACTGAAAAACCTGCTGCTACTGGCATATCATTATTTTTCAAATAACTCGACACCTGAGCCTGTATAAACTTTTGCAATAAAATCTCAACATTTTCATCTTCAATTTTAACATCTTTTAAATTCCTAACCCGATCCATTAAAAGTTGTCTAATAGTATCAAAATCCCAGATATCATCAAAATCCTCAAAAGGCTGACATCCAATAATTTTCCTAGTAAAATTCTGATCACATTCATAATTTTTAAACATGACAATCACATCAAACTTATCAAGTTCCGATGACAGTTTCATCAATTTATGACTTTCCTCGAAGTTTTTCTTCCCAGGGTCGATTTCATTCAAAATAAAGACACTTCTCTGTTCAATGGCCTTGAGCAAGACGAGTTTTTCATTCAAATAATTGAAATTATCAACAACTAAAACGAAATCACCCTGTAAAAGCCCAGCCTCAGTCCTTCCAGAGTCCATATTTTTGATAAAAGAACTAGAAAGGCTACTTTTGGCAGTCATGGCGCCATTGACCAGTTTCAACTCATCAGGAAACAACGAAACCAACCTTCTTGCAAGAGTTGATTTCCCAGTTGACAATTCACCTTGAATACAACAAGTAAAAGCTTCTCCACAGAACCTTGCAAGAAGACTAAGCAAAATCGCATATTTGATGTGATAGTTTCCGTAAATATTAGTGAAACTACTTCGAAGCATTACTGACCTGATCTCAAAATCTTCCTTTTCTGATAAAGACTGCTGGAAACTTTTAACTCCTGACTTTAGCAAAGAACCTGTCGTCGCTTCAATGCCAAGTCCAAGAAAAAAGTACTCTGAGGTTAATGAAGAGAGTTTTAAAGAGTAAATTCCAGTGATTTCCACAACTTCTCCAACTTTGAACTTGTTGCAGAGCTCGCCTTGGACTATCATGCTGAGGTCTTCCTTGCCGTCTGAGACGATTAGTTCTTGGTAGTCTGCGTATTTTTTAGTGTTTTCAAGCATGTCGAATTCTAAACCGTCGCAAGTCATGTTTAAGTCATTTGCAAGGTTTTCTTGTTTTACTTCGAAACGAGTTGAAAAAGATCTGGTCTTTGGAATGCTTATGTTTTTTAATGTAAAGCAATGGTTCGGTGTCAGTTGAGGTACTCCCCAGGATAGGTCATTGAAGTATGTGAAACTTTCGAAACAGGTTTTACAGATAAACTCGGAGGATGATATGAAAGATGTTGTTCGGGAAATAGATTTTATGAAGACTGGAGATATTGTTACTATTTTGTTGAGATGGGATTGTGCTGAACTTAGCTTTGAAATTACTAAGGGAGAGTTTTTGAATTCTAGGGTAAATGATATGCTTGAAGCCTGGGTTAAAGATTGCTGACCATATAAAACAGCTTGATAGATACTCTGTAAGTGCTTAATCGGACGATTCAAGATTTCCTGACCAACCAGCAGAAACCGATCAATCATTTCAGCCAAGTCAATCTTAACTTCTGAGTCTCTATGACTCACAAACGGTAAAGTTCTGAGGCGAGGTTCAAGTAAAGATTTGAAGCAAATCAGTAAATCAGAGAAAATCATTATGAAAACCAACTGTATCTTCCATGCCTATTATAATTATTTACAATCCTGATAAGGAATAACGACAAAATCCATATCAATGAGTTTTTCTTCATCCAATCGTCCTCGAATCATCTGCAACTTTTCATCTCCCACAAAATGCGAAGGAAAATACTTAAAAGAAGGTACCTCCTCATCAATGACTCCCATAACCTTATAAGCCGATGCAATAAGTTCACTACAAAAAAAAGTCTCTTCATTTCCAGGTCTCACATTTTTCTTCCCTTTTCCAATTCCAAGACTATAACTTTTCCCCTTTGTCTCATTCACAAACTTTTCTAGATTTTCAATAATTTCCTCAGTCCTGACCAGTTCAAGTTTGCGGTACCAGACTTCAGCATAGATCTTTCTCCAGTCTTTACGAAAAAGCTTGTCCCAGTAAGTTAAAACGACTCCAAAAGCTCGACTGGCTTCTAAAAACCCGACTTCTTCATTTGAAAACTTCATAACAAGTCCCACATGATCATATTTACTGCGAGTCAGACATCTTTGAAGCTTACTTCCTAAGTTTTTTCCTCGAAATAAAAGCAAGTCTCCAGATTGAGCGGATTTTAAAAAGCTTGGCTCTGAGATTAAAGAATTTTTCCAGAACTTGTCGCTGGGACTTAAACGGGAAATTTTTGTGTTTGGGTGATGCTGAGATAATGTTGAAGTTATTGCGAAGGACCATTGCTTTACTTCTGATTGTGGAAATTTTAGCTTTAATGAGGATTTACAGGAATAAGCACTTATTTTCAACTCGGTTTTAGAGATTTGAGTCATTTCTAATGAAAAGAGCTCGAAGTTTAAGGTTGCGAGTTTTTCGGTTTTTTCTTCGGAGGAATAGATTTCTAGTGATGTGGGGCTTAGGGATAGAAAAACTTTTGAATAGGAGGAGAATCGGCATTTTGTATATTTTCCCCAACCTTGCTTTAGGATTTCTGGGGATGGTTTTAAAAGATTTTTTTCGTGTAATAGCTTGATTTGGAATACTTGGTCTTCGGGATCAGGGTCATCACTTCTAAAAATATCATCATATGTGTACCTTCGTTCACCAGCCCGTTCCATAAGTTTAGTTTTCTAATCCAAATCCATAAATGGACTATAAATTTCTCCCTTCTCCAAAAAAGCCCAACAAAAACTACTCCAATTAATAAAATCAACTCAATCCAGGTCCAACTCAAGTAAATAAATGGGTGTAAAAATCTCTCAAGAAATTCCATTCTCACAAGAAGAACTTCTGATGCTCGAACAACGTTTCCGACGACTCGACAAAGACGGTAGCGGAATGTTGGAACCAAACGAGTTCTTCGATATTCCCGAACTCGCTCAGAACCCTTTGGTGCAAAGAGTAATTTCAGTCTTTGACAAGAATAAAGACGGAAACATTTCGTTTTATGAGTTCGTGACTGGCATTTCAAAGCTCACTGAAGCGGGATCTGAAGAGGACAAGATGCGGTTTCTCTTTTCGATCTATGATATTGAAAATGACGGGTTTATTTCAAATGGCGAACTCTTCAAGGTGCTGAAAATGATGGTTGGGAATAATTTGACTGATGTTCAGCTGCAGCAGTTGGTTGATAGAACTATTATCAGAGCTGATGAAGACTTTGATGGGAAAATTTCTTATGAGGAATTCTGCAAAATGATTAGGAATCTCGAAATTGGGGATAAGTTGACTCTTCATTTTAAGTAGTAAGATTTGAAGTTAATGGATTTGAGTATAGATTTAAGTGATTTTTACAGGTTGATGTACAGAAAGCATTTTATTGTGAATATGGAAATTTTTGCCTAAGGGAAGTTATTTTAGATCATTCATTAAGAGTAGAAAACTTTTAACATCTTCACTTAAAAAATAAAAAATCATCCAATTTTCTCCAAATCATCATAATTATCAAAACCCTAAAAAAATCCAATCTCATTCCAATCCATTCTCCCTTCCATATCAACCCAATTCAAATCCATTACAATCCTCTCAAAATGGTCGAAGAACTTGCAGGTTGCTTTATAAAAATCTCGAAATCCTCTAAAATTCCAGTAACCCGTTACTTCCTCCTCGACATTCAAAACCACTGCGTTCGTTACTTCGCGAATTCAATTCAGCTAAGTCGAGTTCTAAGCAAGAACCTTTCATGGGACCAAGTGATGAAAATGATTGACAGTCCAAAAGTTCTCGACTTGAAGTCTTTCCGTTTAGGTGCGAAGACATCAAACAACTTTTCCATCTACATTCAGAAAAAAGAACTGACTTTTTTTCCATGGGACAAGGAAAGTGTTGAAAAGCTTTACTCGAAGTTTGTAGACATAAAAAATTCCGAATTGCTTCACAAGCGTCAAGGAAGTGCAAATGAAAGTGAACATTCGAATGAGAAAAGTGAGATGATTAAGTTGGAAAATGGAAATATGTACTGCGGAGAAGTTAATGAACAAGGACTTCCTCATGGTAATAATGGAAGAGAGTTCTGTGAAGATGGAAGTATCTTCTATGGAAGCTTTAGAAGTGGAAAGTGGCATGGCGCTGGGTGCATCATCAATAGCAACCTTGACATGGTGCAGAAGGAGTACATCGACGGGGAGCTCTGCGGCATTTAATAAGTTAATAAGTTGAATGTATTCAGATTATTATTCTTATGAGTGTCCTGCACAACAGTTATTACTTTTCTCTTAAAAAATCACAGTTAAAAAATCGACAGAAAAGTGCTGAAGCCGCAACACCTGAACCTTTAAAAATCAAGAAATTCGCTCTTTTTAATCATCCTGTCAAAAGACCTCTCACTTCTCATAAGTTGCATCATGAGAATAAGGCGAAGACTAGTCCTGAGCAGAATGTTGATAGTTTCAGCTTTTATATTGAAAATTACGCTCTTACTAACTTGCCTCCTTTTGAGATCATCGAGCATTTCAATGGTCGAAAGACGGAAAATAAAAGAGTTAAAAAGTACCTGCGAATTCCTCAAGATGCTGGAATGAAGAAGGTTTTTGATGAGGATTTTTCTTTGTCAAAACTACCTCAGCTGGAAAACGAACTCTTTGATAAACCCTTAAAGAAGAAAATCAAACCTATTATAAAACTTGCCAAAAGAAGCAAGAATAATTTTGAAGTGATAGGAAATCCTTTATCACTTCTAAGCAAACAGTCGACAAAAGTGAAAAAAAATAGGATTAAGTCTAGAATCGCTGATATTCACTTCAGGTGTCCAGAGGTGAAGCTGAGTAAAAGCTTCTCGATAAAAGATGAGTTGTAATTAATTATTTACATTATCTCTTGTTTTTAGCGTATTTGAAACGCATCGGCCATCTCATTTTGTACTTCTTTTTGTGTACTTTTCGAGGGTTTTCTATGTCAGGAGTTATTGCTTTGAGCCATGCGCGGAAGTTGTCGACTTCTTCTTTAACCTCGATAAGCATTTTTTCTGTAGATTCTTTATCGTTTATCGAACTGTTCTTGTACATCTGGCTGATAAATGAGTACCTGCTGAATAAATGATGGTAATCCAGGACTTTCTTCAGGTGAGACTTGTAAAGAAGGTCATTTAGTTCCATATGAAATTTTTGCACAGCAGTCATCAGTTCTTTTCCACTGCTTATGAAGATATTTCCTTCATTTTTTCTTTTTTTTACTGTTTTTTCAATGAATTTCTTTACTTTTAACCCTGCTGATATTTTTAAAGCGATTCTCTTCTGTTCTTGATTCCAGTCAGAATCAAGCTTTTGATAGACTTCCTCCTCTTTGGCCCATTCTAGAACAATAAACTCTTCAGGTTCTTTAATCCTGTAGTTTTCCTGGAATTCCTCCCAGGCCTTGTCAGTCAAATTAAGAAAATCGGCAAACTTCTTATCAGGGAAAATGCGAGCAAGAGCTTGAATAACAATAACATGTTCAGAATGTCTCATCAAAGCGAATAACTCATGATTCGACCCTGAATATTTCATGATTAAATAAGCACTTTCATATAAACTTTCAGGAATCGTTTCTTTCATCTCGTCAGTCAAGTCACTCAAGGCAAGTTCTCGAAAAATATTCAACAAATAAGACATCAAAAGTCGAGGATTCAAGTTTTTATTAAAAGAAAGAGGAATCACGTGAACTCCTTTTGAGAAATGACAGGCTGGCAGGACTGACTTGCATGCAGAAGAAGCTTCGAAGTGTTTTTGACTGCTGACCACATAAAAAAGTACAGCTTTATGCAAAAGACTTGCTCGTAGCTCAATATCGATCATGTAAAAATCGTTTTCAAAGATGTTTAAAATGGTTTTACAGGCTTCGTAGTAATTATTTCTTTTGATGTATGCGTCAATGTCAGCGAAACCGAGACCTAGCTGAAGGATTCTCACGTTTTGAGACCTTTTGATGGAGACTCGGATGAACTCGAGGTAAATATCGACTTCATTGATGACTTTCAACAAGTGGTAACCGGTCCAGAGATACTTGATCGCTACAGTGTCAGTCGCTTGTAAAGAGTTAAACATGTAATTTTGAGCGAAAGTTATCAACGCTTGTCGAGTCGACCTTGTCACTTCAGTAAAGGTTGAATTTACTTCAGCTTCTTTCGCAAGTTTCACTACAAAAGTTTCATTTAATAAGTTGTTTTTGTTATGGTTTTTATTTTCTATTGATCGAAGTCGCTTTTCAATCTTGTTCAACTCCTGACCTCTTGTAAAGCGAAGATAAAGTTCAGAGTAATAATCAGTTTCTCCTAATTGAATCAAGTCTTTATATTTATTCTGCAGGTCTGTGTATTCTTTCATCAGTTTATAGTCCAGTTTGAAGTAATTAAACGAAGCTAGTTTATACTGGCTTGAATCTTTTTGATAAGAAATAAATTCAAGATTCCAAATCTCGCCCAATAAATTCGCTCGAGTTTCTACTTCATTTTCACAATTCTGAAGAAAATGAAGAACTCTTCGGTTTAGGACTTGCCTGAAGATTCCTTTGATCATCTCGAAAAGACCTGACTTTAGACTTGAAATTGGAATCATGTAGTAATGCCCTTCAATGTCAGGAACTTTTGTGGTTGCAGGAATTGTAGATGAACGACTGATTAAAACACTTGAACGATGCATGAGGACATGGGTTGAGAATGGATAAACTGATGTCACTTCGCTTTGAATGATTTGTCTTACTCCTATAGGACTCATCATGCTTAATACTTGAGAAGTCATTGAAGAGGACCTGTTGTTTAAAAGAAGGCAAACATGATTCGTGATCATTAAAAATCGTTCAAAGTCGGAAAAATTCAAATTCTTGATACAGTCCAAAGATCCTTCTTCCAAGGCAAGGACTATTAAAATAAAAACAGAATAACAGTCATGTTGATACAACTCATTAAAATTCACAGGATTTTTAATAAATCCACAAAAACTTAATAAAAACTCTTGAAAATCCTTCAAAAAACCCTCACAGCTTGTTTCTTTCATTAAAAACCTCCAAATCATCCGATTAAACCGAAAACATTCAGGAAATTCAGGAAATTCTCCTTTAACATAACTCAAAAACGCCTTATTCCTTCCAATTCCTCGAAAAGCTTGAAAATTACAAACAACTGAATCAAGTGCAATTTTCAAAGCAAGAGAATCCTGTTCTAAAGTCCACAAAAAGTCTTCTTTATTTAAATCATATTCGCTATTTTTGCATCTAATCAAATACGCCTGTTTAAAATTCTTGAAATCTCCGAAGCTTCTAGTGACGGCCATGGAATTATCGAAATCCATGATATAAACCAATTTCTTCCAATACCCAAGAAGCAGAAGTCCTTGAAAAGCTTCGACACCAAGGTCTTTACCATCTTTTTCCTTAATACAAATATAAGCAGGACTGATCATTTCAAGCATATTATGAACTGCAGTATAAGCCACAGCAGCTTTTTGCACAACTGCTCCTCCTTTCAAGTCAACTCTTTGAGTTTCATTCAAAAACGAGTACTTCGAGGCCAGTCCGACGATGTACCTTCCAATACGGTTGCTAAGACTGTATCTATTACAGACTATCAGGCAAAGTTTATACATGCCGAACTCTTCCAAAGTATCAAGCAGAAGCCCCAGGGCTTCAACGCTGATATCATCCAAATCAACTAATGAAGAAATTTCCCAGTCTTCTTGGATCTTCTGGCTTGAAACAAGACTTTGCGCAGAGCGCGAGAGCTTCAGACAAGAAGTGACTTCATCTGAAAACATGCTGATGTATTCCAAGATTTTTCTCATTGTTTGGTCTTCAACGTAAATATCTGGACGTGTTTTTATCAACTTGCATCCTTCGTTCAATGCAGAGGCGTGAAGGTTGTCGAGAAGAGAATATTCTGACTGGATTGAACCGTCAGGCTTTAAGATTAAAGACATGCTTGAAATCACACTCCCTGTCTCTAGTTGAAGCCACTCGTCTTCTGCGTCGAAGTGCGAGTCCAGGTTTGAATACTCGATTGGCTCAGGCTCGTTGAAGTCTTCTTTGGCAGGTAATGCGTCGAGAAGCATGAAACTGGAGGACTGGTCCAGGACTTGGAAGGAGGATGACTCGTTGAGAAGTGTCAGACTAGAATCGGATTCCATTTCTTTTAGTATGAATAAATTAAAGGATTAAAGAAGGAAATTGTTTAATGTTTGAGTTAAAGATTTGATGATTTTAGGATGAATAGTTTATGAATTAGTGAATAATTAAAGATTTGATGATTTTAGGATGAATAGAAGGATTAGCGAATAATTAAAGATTTGAAGATTTTAGGATGAATAGTTGAAGGATTAGTGAATAATTGATTTTTAGAATGGAGGCTAATTGATTAATGGAAGTTCTAACTCTTCTATAAAGTGATCAATTGGTGCGGATTCGTGACTGTCTCTGATATTAGAAGGCAAGATGAAGTTCAACGGGATCGAGATCAGCATGATGGTCATGGAAATTAAGATTAAGATGTAGATGTCTGGAGATGAGCCACTGTTAATCCCTGTCGTATACATGATAAGTGCAGAGATGTTATCCGCTCCTGACCACCCAACGTTATAAACAGCGACCAAAGATGAAAAAAAAGTGGCTTCAATAAATCTCGGAGTGATTTTAGTATGAATAATAATCATCGGCATCCTCGAGAAATAAACTTCCACAACCCTTCCAATCGATGACGCCCCATACAAAAACGGATAAACAGGAATTCCAAGCTCTTTATAAAACCCAGTAGTTGAAATAATATCAAGACACGACAAAGCACTCTGCAAAACCCTTCCTAAAGCGAACTTCTGAAACAAGCTAATTTGCCAACAGCCATTTCCACTAAACAAGGTTCCTAAAAAAGACCCAGCGAATCCAACCATGACAATAAACGACATCGTAGAAGGCAAAACCCTGAGCACATCAAGCATGAAGTACCTCATAATTGTATCAAAGTTAACATAGCTAAGTCTCCAAAAAAAGGTAAACAAAATAACCCTAAGAGTCTCTTTTCTGCTTAAATGTTTCCAAAGAATTCGAAGACTATCACAAATCATTTTACTTGATTGAATATTTTTATAGTCCTTCTGTTCTTCTGGGATCACAAAAGCAGCAATGATGAAAAACAAGGAATTGGCTGAGAGAAAAGCAAGAATGTAAGAAGGGTCGATGTAGTCAGCAGCGATTCCTCCACAGATCATTCCGATCATGGAGAATAAGAAAGTTGTTGAGTAACAAACTCTTTGTAAGTCGCTTGCGCCGTCTTTTGGGTCGATTTTTGAAGCCTCGATCAAGAACCCGTCGACGACGACGTCGGACACTGACTGGGATAGTTCAGTCAGCATGAGGCACATCACAGCGACGGGCAGCGATGACGTCACCAGCAGGTAAAGAGCGGAAACTACTCCTAGAAGACCTGCCATGAAGATGTAGGGCTTTCGCTTGTAACCCATGATTGGGATGCTGTCGCTTAGTAAACCGTAAAAAGGCTTCAGGTACCATGAGAAGTAAAAAAGAGAATTCACCAATGCTAGCTCTGCAGGGGTCAGTAGGAACTTGTTTTTAAAGTAAAGAATTCGAGCTGTGTCTGAAAACACTCGGAAACCTTGAGATAGGTAGATTAACACAGCTGTTGCTAGGGTGTTAAAACCGAATTTTGAGTATATTGAAGGTTTGGATGATGTCATTGTTTATGGATTTGAGTTTTATTTGGAATTAGGGGATTGTTTTTGGTCTTTTTAATCAAAATTTTTTCTCTCTAAGATTTCTAAATAGAGATCACTGATTAAACTTCAAATTCTAAATCAAAATTTAAAATCTATCAATTTCCTTATCTACTAATCCTCAACTAAATTCTCCATCTATTTTCACATAATAACGAAATATACTTACTTTTTTTCCAACCAGTTCGATTAAAAGGTAATTTCCCGACTCCACTTTTACCAAAAAGTTCTTTAATACCTTTAGATATCAAATGAGATCATTAATAAATTTAAATAATTAATGGTGGAAAAATGAATTAGTTAAAATGTTTGAGTCTTAAATTAGAATCGTTAAACCGTTCTATGTATCGGTCAAGCTTGGAAGAATTCTCATTCATCTTATTCAAAATTTTTGAATCTGAGCTAGCCCAGGTGTCGTCTGATTCTTGTTTTACTTTAAAATCTAGCAAAAATGGTAAATTTTTTGATTGCAAATTTGAATTTTTTTTCGCATTTAGAACCTTTTCAGATGACTTTAGAAAAAAATCAGAAGATTTTAAGTCAGGAGAAAATGGGTTGGCTGAAAATTCTTGATTTTCGAAATTTGAATCGAATTTCGATTTCCTTTTAACTGTGATAGTTTTGTCTAACTTGTCTTTGATTTTGATATTTGGTTCCTCAGGGGGTGTTTCAGGAAATGCTGAAAAATTGCTGAAAGATTCTTGTTTAGTTAAAAAACTTGGATAATCCATAATTATTTAAATTGATAAACAAACCAAATAACAACCTTTATAAGTTGATAAAAATTGAAAGATATTTTCAGTTCAAAAAGCCCTAAAAACTCAACCTTTCCTAAAAAAACCCGATTTTGATCTCATAACAAAAAATCTCTCCATTAATAACCTTATTCAAATAAATTCCTTTATAATTGCCACTCTCTTCCCTCCCACTATCTAAGAGTTTAACCCATTGACCATTAATTAAAGCTCTTAGTTAACGAGCAGAAGACGAAGCAAGTAATAAAAATGCTTGTTTCGACGTCAGAAGAAATCGCCAAGTCACAGCTGAACAGATCGAAATCAAAGGCCCAGTATTCGTTTTCAAGAGCTAATCGATTTCCCAGTCTTCAGCCGCACGAGTAACTCTTAAAAAGCAACCCGAATATCTGTTACAATTTCGAGTCATCACTGGACAAGCGTGCAGCGGATATTGGCAGAGGGAATAAGTTTGATTTCACGAAAGCGCAGCTGAACACACCTGCACCTAATCAGTACTCGACGCAGTCAGGTCTAGACGCGACACGTCCCAAGTCAAGTGCCTTTACGTTTGGACTGTCAAGGGACAAGTGTACGAAGCGATATGTTGAAGGTCATTTTCAGTCTGACCCATCAGTTCCAGGTCCCGGTACCTACACTATGCAAACCATCGTTGGAAGTGGAGGAGCCAAGTACTCCATCCGCCCAAAGACAACCACATTCGGTAAGCCATAAGCAGACCAACTATTTAACTGCAAAGACGTTCCAGGCCCAGGTTCTTACAAGTCAAGCCTAGAGACCAGTCTCGGAAAAAGCGTTTTAAGTACCCTGAAATCATCGCCAATTCCCGTCATTTCCCACAAATCTTACGCAAGGTTCCCGAACCAGAAAGACGAAATAGTCCCTGGCCCTGGTGCTTATCAAACAACTCAAGGCTTCTTGAACGGGCTTCCCTTGTCTCAGTACAAATACGCTGGCGCCCGGAAGTTTACCTGTTCCCAAAGAGAGTTTTTTGGCAAGAAGGACCTCGACACTCCTGGGCCTGGAAGCTACAGACTGCCCAGTGAGTTCGGTTATTATGAGAACAGGAAGAAAAATCCTTCAGTTCCTGAATTTACTGCGAGGAAGAAGAAACTTTAAGTTTATCACTAGGATTAATTGTTTTCTTCGTATTCGATAGTGTTTTGGGATGTTCTCACTCGCAGCTTTCCGTGATTTCTTAGGTATAAAGAACCATTTCCATGCATTTTTCCTCCGGAAAAATCGCCTTTGTACTTTACTCCTGTTGCGAAGGTCAAAGTTCCTTTTCCTGAGATGATCCCGTTTGAGACTTTTCCGTTGTATACAAGTTTTTTACTGACCAGGGTGTAAGTCCCCTTGCCATCGGGAAGACCTGAGATGAAGTTGCCTTCATAAATGTCTCCATTTTCCAATATCAGTCTTCCTCTTCCCTCTCGTTTTCCTTCTTGAAACTCGCCTTCATAGAAACTGTTTACTGAAAAATACTCGATGCCATAACCGTGGTATTGGTTATTGGAAAACTCTCCATTATAAATTATTCCTTTCTCATTGGATGTACCTGCACTTTTTTTAGAGTTTTTAGGAATTTCAACTCCATTTATCTTGTTATGGTCGTCGTCTATTTTCCCTACAAATTTCGAGACCCCTTTTTCGTAGATGATGGAAATTTTTTCACTGTTTTCTAACTCGATTATCCATTTAATTTGAGAATTCTCGATGTGTGGGTCGTTTACTTTTTCATTTTGGATTAATTCTTCTGCTATTTTTAGAGTTTCTAGTTGAATTGAAAATTTTTGGGTTGTTGATTGGAGTTTTTTCAAGATTCTTTGGTAGAGGGAAGTTAGATCAGGTTTGAGAGATTGAATTGAGCGGATTGGATCGGTTTGTCTTGGGGTATAATCGCAACAGATTTTTGTTATTTGATGACCCATTAAGTTTATATGATATCATAATGATTGTTTTTATAGTAAATAATTGGATGAAAATGAGATTTTATAAATGATTTATGATTGAATTGGATTATTTTAATAATATGAAGACATCAGGTGAAAGAGGTCTATAGATTTGAGCTTAGATTGAATCAATGAAAAATTATGATCAAAACATAAGGAAAAATTACTAATCTTGCGTGTTTAAAATTTAGAAGAGTGAAATAACTTGAAAACCAAATCTTTATTTAAGAATAAAATAAACATTCAGAATATCTGAATTGCATCATTCAGTAGAACTAAAGGAAATATAACTAGGAATATATTTAATGTAACTCTAGTTAAATTCACTAGTGTTTAAGTAATTTACTAACTTAAAATTTAACCATTTCTAAAACTTAGCTAATTTACATCTAATTAGCAAAAAATTTTTATAAAATACAATAATTCTAAAAAATCAATAAAAATGCCAAATAGTTGATTCCCAATAATCTAACCCTTCTTAACTTCATACCGAAAATCCCAATTTTTCCAAATTTAATTTTCATCAAAATTATGATTCCAATATACTGATAAATCAAATGCAGTTGCATAAAGTAAGATATATTTCGAAGTCCCTAAAACAAAATCAAAACCAATTTTTAAATATTGTAAATCTAGAATTTAATTGCGAGAAATTTCTCCTATTCTAGAACTTATATTCGTATTCAGACATTCTATCCAAGAATTCAATTTTCAAATTCTTATACTATAAATGTTCCCTAGGCTATCATTAATTCTCCTGTTCCTTGCAGTAATTTGTAAATGCTCAGAAGAAGACCAGAGCTGTTCAAAAGACGATGACTGCAAGATCTACATGGTTTGCTCTGACAGTGAATGCGTCAGAAAAGAACTGTTCCCAATGGCCGATGCTGAGATAGGAGGCACGTTCTTACTGATTTTAATGGCGATCATATCAATATCAGGAGGAATCGGAGGCAGTGCTATTTGTTCAGCATTGTTACTGTCCCTTTACCGATTTCTCCCCCATCAAGCAGTAGCTCTTACTCAAAGTTTTTTGTTTTCAGGGACTTTAACTGCAATTTGTATTAAAATAAGAGATAGACACCCCACAAGAGATCGTCCAATCATTTACTACGACTTCTTGTTGCAGATTTCATGTCCACTTGTCTTGGGAGTCTCGATTGGAGTTCTACTTAATCCTGCATTTCCGGGATGGCTTATTTTGGCACTGCTGACACTGGTAATTATTATCGTTATCTGCCTTACTTTGAGAAATGGAATCATAATCTTTAAGCAAGAACAGGAAATGAGAAGGAAAATTAATCATGAACTGAGAGTTACACAAGGTGAAACTGGAGATAAAAACGAAGAAAATGATGAAAAAAATGAAGAAAATGATGACAAAAATGATAAAGTTGAATCGGAAGGAGGTCAAGAATATGAAAGTGATAATGCTAGACCATCAGATGGAGAAAAAAATTCAGAGAGTAATAACCAAGAAATAAAGGAAAATAACTCTGAAAGTAGCGAAAGGAGCGTTGAAGGAATTGCTGAAGAAAGTCAAGGTATGAAGAATAACATTGAAAAAAGAAAAACTTTATCAGATGAAGAGTATGCCAGATATGAAAAACTACCTGAAGAATTGAGAAGAAGTATCACAGCAATAAGAGAAGATGAAAAAAAGCCAATATCTTTCATTCACATCTTATTTTTTCTCCTGATGACTGGATTCGGGATTTGCTTCACGATTTTCAGAGGGACTCAAAACATGAAGTCTCAAGTAGGGATCGGAAAATGCTCAGGAGGGTTCTACGGTTTACTTTTCACATACATCGTTATAATGCTAGGTCTTAGTTGTGCTATTTCTTTTTACCTGATAAAGAAACACAACATCTGCAATGCTTCAGGATACGATTTCGAAAAAGGCGACATTAGGTGGACTTATTCCAGTTGTCTCTTCTTCATCGGCATGGGTGTTCTTATTGGAGTATTGGTAGGAATCATCGGCTTCGGAGGGTTCATAGTAAGTCCAATTTTGCTGCATTTGAAGATAGACCCAGAAATAACAACCCTTTCTTCATTGTTCACAATCATGCTCACTTCATGCTCAGCGCTTATCCAGTTTTACATTGCAGGAATCACGAATTGGAAATATAGTCTTTATTTAATTTGTTGTGCTCATATAGGTTCACTTATCGCTATTCTAGTTGTGCGGAAGTACTTTCTGAAGATTAGAAGAAAGAGTTTCTTGGTCTTCGCATTAGTCTTTATTTTTACGGCTTCTTTGTTTATTATACCGACTTTTGGAATTATCAACTTGGTGAATCAGAGGGAAGATGGCACTTTTCAACTTGGATTTAAACCAATTTGTTAAAGGATAGTTAGGATTAAAGATTTTAAATTTCTAGGATTTATTAAAGACTTGAAGATGCTGTAAGTTATTATTTTATTGTTAGGTAGGCTGGGATGGATTAATTATCAGAGTACTTTGATGATTAATCTTTAAGATAAGCTGGAAAAATTATATATATAATATTTAGAATAATAGCAGCAGAATCGATTGAAAGAATAGGATGCTGGCTTATGTTTAATTTTATCACATTTGATTATTATATGTTTAGGGAGTAGAAATGTCATTTTAAGTAAAAGATTACATTAGAATTTATATATCCCTTGATTGATGTCTTAATAAAAAAAAATCTTGCAAAGGTGCTGATTAGGTATTCATTGAATTTGCAGGGAACTCTTGTTTGAAATTCTGAGCGTTTACATAGATATAAATGTAATGTATGATATAGAAAGTAACTTTAAGATCTAACATATCTAATTCTCTTTACTTGAGTGGAAAACAAACGCTTCTATCTTATTAGTGAATGTTCAGGAGACTAGATATTGAAATTTCTAAAAAACTTAAAGCATTCATTTTTAATAGATCACAGCTGTCTTGCAACTATATAGGTTAGGATACTTAAATTTAATTGGTGATGAATTAGGATTTCTCTTCAAAGAAAGGATTATGCAACTTCTTTAGGTTCAAATTTATCAAAACCATCTCCCAAATGTTAAATTCTTTAGAGGAGCAGAGGGCTCAAAAAACAAGGTATAAGAAATTTAACAGCTGTTGATATAAACTCTAGACAAATTTTCAGAAATACTTAAATATCTAGATCTTTTAAGTTAAGTTTGATAGAAGCTGTAATTTGAAGAAATATCTTATTTTACTTAGAAATTCCAAAAGTTGGTTGAATCATAAAGTTCCAATGCTCTCTGCAAAATTTATATTTTTTATTTAGATTATACTTTTTTGATCATTTAGATTAGCTTCTGAATCAATTCAATATTAAAGCGATTTGCATTTTGAAGTCTTTTCTATTTCAGAATCATAAAGCTGGAGGATACTTTAAAGATCAGGATAATTAATTTCAACTGTGGATCAGGAAAAAATACTTCATTAGTAGGATTTATTAGCTTATTCCTTGTTATGTAATAATGCATCGGCTTTTCTTAAATTTGATGTAAAATGAATTAAAATCTTAAAAAAATAAGTCTTTCAAGTAGGAATAGGTCTTAATTTTAAAACAATTGGCATTACAAATTTAATTTTTTTAGGAATTGAAGACTTTTGATTTTCTGATTATTCAGATTTCTCTTGAAAGTTCCAATTCAATCGAATGTAATTAAATCAGTAATACTTTCTTTTTCTTTAGATTCTTTAGTTTCTCTCCTTTTAGGACTAAAGTTTTACTAGCGATTACTCTTTAATGAACATTTCAGCTACGTTCGTTTCATTTCTTTTTTTTATAAAATACGAGCTGGTTGCTACGAAGAACATATCTTCCAGCACTTTCTTTGTTTAATCTACTTGATCACTATCTCCATATTAAACATTATAATTCATAACACTAGTAAATAAAATAATTATTTATAAGTGCTCTTTTTGGGTCTATAATTATTGTAGCATAAATTCCTTTTGTTTTTTTTTATTTGAATTTTAACAATACAAGAGACATAAATACTTATTTCATCATGCTTCGTCCAGGATTCGCTGGTAAAAAAATAAAAAATCTAAAAATATCATGATTTCTAGCTAAATTATTGAAAATACCTTAATTTAAATATTTCTTTCATACTCTATATAGTAAATCCATTATCGACTTTCAAATTAGGGTTCTCGGTGTTATAAACACATAAAAATTGACAAATTTTAATTGTAAATACTTTACCTAATAAATCCCTTTATTTTACATAATATCTGCTAAATTCCTGAATTTCCTAATTCAAAGAAGTTTACATGTTTATGAAACTCAATTAGAAAGACGTGTTAAGAGGGCTTAGAATCAGATAAGTCCTAAAACACAAATTTTTCCTAAAAAACTAAAAATGCATATCATTTTTATATTATCTATTCGGTATTAGTTATAATACGGAAAATCAAGAATCGGATCAAACTGATTTATAAGTTAATCAACTCCTATTGGAACTATTGCAAAGTAATCTGATGTATGTGAGAGCGATTATTGATGAATTTGAGATTGATGAAACTAAACTAACGACTTAGGCAGTTAAATTTTAAATTTCAATATTTCTGTAAAATTAAGTATAATTCAAGGACCTACTGCAAAATAGTGAGAAATATTCAATTACTGCTACTGACTTATAATTTATAAATAAAATCAAGCATTCAGGAGGCCCTGAATGTGTAATTGATATTTTCGAAGAAATAGAAAATACGCTGATAAACAGTTTATATCCTTAGCTCAGTGATACAACTTTCAAAAAGAAGCAACTTGAATAATTCGAAGTTTTTCAAGTTAATATTCCATTGTATTAAAGGCTTCTTTCATGGATTTCTTAATCCTCAAATACTATTATTAAAAAAATCAAGAGCCTATGATTGAGTTAAGTTTATTTATCACTCAAATAGATGAATTTGATTTACAATTACCTTTAATTAATTAATCACTTGACATCGATCATCAAAAATTTTAGTTATCTTTACAAGAAATATAGAATAATATGATTGTAACACAGTACACCCAAAAAGCAATTGACTACTTTTCAGTAGGGTGTATCAAATTGAAAAGAAATAAAAATTTCAACACCCTAACCTTAATTTAAGCAGACAAATCAACAATTATTCAATAAATTAGAATAAAGAGTGTCTTTAGAAGTTAAAAATAGATTATAATAATTTAATTAAAGATCTTTGCCTCTTGAAAGACTTTTGTTCAAATTTAATTACAAACATTTTACCTTTTATCAACAAGATTAGTGGAAATTTTATGATATTTAATACTTAAAATATATATGATGATTATTTCATTATTTCTGTTGAATTTATTTAATATTATCATGTGTCACTGTAGTGATATAAACATCATTATCAATAGTTTCCTTCAGACCCTCTATAAGTTCTTCTAGCTAAATCAATTGATATTATGAAATTATCTGAATAGTTGAAAAGCTGAGTTTTGATATAAGCTGAATTTTACAGTTTTTAAAGGAATTAGAAATGATTGTAAGTCTCTCTAAAATTTTTTTGTGTTTGCATTAATTATGGCTCGAATTGAAGAAGACTTTTTCTTAAAGCTATAATTCTCAAGTTCAAAGATTCCCTAAAACTAATAATAAATTTTTAAGCATTTAGCAAATATCTTCATTTATGGATTACTTTCAATTTTTTAATGCTCCCAGATACTGAAACTGAACAAGTAGTAATTTATAATTGAGGAACTAAAGTATTATTCAAATTTAATTATTGTTTCAGTCTTTGAGATATTATTTCATTCTCTTCATTTCTTAATTCAAACTTATAATGTTCATTACTTGGTTTTTAAATTTTTATCGATAATTATTGAGGATTTTAATGTTTTTTTGATTTCCCTAAATTAAATCTACAGAGTCAGTTGAATAATTTTCATCCAGCTTTTACTTAAGTTTCTATATCTTTAATAAAGCTGATGAAACAATCTGCGAATAATCATTATATTCCCTTTAAACTTTACCTATCTCACTCATCCCTAATCAAATCCTATTTCCAAAATTCCTCCCTAAAAAAAATAACAAGTTCAATAAAATAATAAACCTAAAATAAAACTTTCCACAAATTTTTCATTCATAATCATTAAATTACTAATCATCCAATCATCCAATCATCCATTTCTCAACAATACCAAAATATACTATGGACGTGCAAAAGACCAACTTTTCTGAAGCCTTTGAAATATTCAAGTCAGCCCTTCTCGAAAGTGAAGCAGTTGCCTTAGACCTGGAGTTCACAGGAATCAGAGGAAAGCCAGAGACTTTCATCGACTCATGCGAAGAGCGGTACTCAAGCCTGCGAAGGATCGCTTCAACATTCAGAATAATCCAGGTGGGTCTTTCTTTGTTTTCATCATCAGGGGGGTCATGGGTGGCGCGTCCTTTTAACTTCTACGTGTTTCCATCAGAGGTGCCAGGGTACAACCAAAGACTGGTGCTGGAAATCGGCGCGATTAACTTTCTGAAGGAGCATCGGATGGACTTCAACACTTGGCTTTACAACGGAATCCCTTATCTCAATGAAGCTCAAGCCAAGGATCTTGAATCTCGACTCATTGAAACGACTGAAAATGAACAGGAAGACATTGTTTTGACGAAAAATTATGAACAGGTAAAAATGAGCGAAGTCACTTTTCGCATTGAGAGATGGCTTGAAAGTCATGAGGATCGCATGGAAATCACTGGACTTAATGCGTATTTGAGGAAGTATTTGTATGGGTTTGTTAAGAAAAGGTATAAGGGAGTTTTTATGAGCAGTAATAAAACGGAAGGGTCGAGAGATGTCACTTTGGTACTAAAAAAAGCAAATGAAAGGGAACTTTTGGAACTTGAAGCTAAAAGGATTGCTGAAAAAACTGAACTGTTTAATGAAAAAATTGGGTTTAGGAGGATTTTTGCTTTACTGGTTGAAAGGAAATTGCCTTTGATTGTTCATAATGGAATGATTGATATTTTGTTCACTATTTCGGCTTTTCAAGAAGACTTGCCTGAAAAATATCAGGATTTCAAAACACTAGTCCATCGTCTCTTCCCCTCAATCTACGACACACGTTTCATGCTAGAGCACATCCCCGGTTTCTTCGAAGAGTTCGACAAGGTAACATCTCTAAAAGGTCTAAAAGAGCTTTACTCCTTCCTAAAGTCCCAAAACCCTCCAGTTCTCCTTTCCGATTCCTTCTCAAAGTACAACGACGAATCCTTCGCTCACGAGGCCGGTTTCGACGCATACATGACAGGAGTCTGTTTCTTAAAACTATCCTTCTCCAAAATCGATCTTCCCAGTTACCTGAACCGTCTTCCTCTCTACAAAAGTTTCTTTTCAGTGAACCTTCAAGGTGAAGACGCTTTATACTCAGACAACTCTTACTACTTAAAAGGTTCAGACCTGAAGCACTTCTTCTCAGGAAACGAGGGCTTTTCTTACAAATACGTGAAAGACGACGAATGTTTCTTAAAACCTTTGACAAGCGAGAAACAATCAGAACTGGACAAACTTGTCTCTTCTCATAACTTGACCTGCATGTCAGTCGAAGAGTTTTTTAAGAAGAAGGGCTGAAGGACTAGTTAATAAATGGCAGAAGTGTCTTTCGACCCTGAACAGGCAGGAAGAATTGACCTGAGTCGACAAAGCAGCGACTTTAAAACTGAAATTCTGGAGTCTTCTCCAAAAGGAAGGTTTTACCGAGTATATTTCATGTAGTTCAATGATGAGCTCGGATGTGGAGCGTTTAAAGTCGTCTACCGCGGGTTTGATAATGAACAGGGATGTGAAGTCGCTTGGAATAGCATCAGTCTTAAAAATTTGTCGGCGAAGGACAGGGCCCAGATCAGTGAAGAGGTGAAGTTGAATCGGAAATTGAACCATCCAAATATCGTGCATTTTATTTATGCCTGGACTAATACGGTCAAGGATGAACTTGTTATTATTACTGAGATTGTCACTGGAGGTAACTTGAAACAGTATCTTAAAAGAATCAAGAATCCAAGGCTTAGGGTTATTAAGACTTGGTGCAAACAGATCTTGCATGGCTTGAATTATTTGCATAGTCAGAAACCTTATCCTATTATTCACAGGGATATCAAAACGGCAAATATCTTTGTCATGAGTAATACTGGAGATATCAAAATTGGCGACTTTGGACTATCCACATTGATGCAAGGTAAAATGCAGACCTCAGTTCTAGGAACACCTGAATACATGGCTCCAGAGGTATACAAAGGCAAATACGACACTAAAATCGACATCTACTCATTAGGCATGGTAGTGATCGAGATCTGCACCGGAAAAACTCCATATTCCGAGTGTTCAAATCAAGCTGCAATCTACAAAAAAGTGATGTCCGGAGATCCTCCTGCATCCCTGAAGCAAATCAGTAACCAAGAAGTCCAAGATTTCATAAAAAAATGTTTAAAGCCCTGCCCAGAGCGTCCTTCAGCAGAGGAGCTACTACGTGACAGGTTCATTCAAATAAGTGACGAAGACGATGCGATTCACCACTCATTAGACATCGTTCATTCCCCTCGATCCGACAAGTCCTCAATGAGCTCTTCACTCTCATTCATCGACATTTCTTTGATAATAACAAAAAACGGTGAACACGAGCAGATAACTTTTCCCTTCAACCTCGACAGCGACACACCCGAGAAAGTCGCAGAAGAGATGGTCCAGCAACTCGACCTCGACCCTGAGTACCTGGTCCTGGTGGCCAAAGAAATCGAATACAAAATCCCTTCAAATCACTGCCCAACTCTCAAAGAAGAAGAAAAAAAAACAGCCACTTTCGGAAAAGATGAACTTGACTGCTTGAAACTCACCAAAAAAAAATCAATGAAACTTATCAGGTCTGAAAACGACTTACAAAAACTAGAAGGTTTTGAAAATCTGAAAAAAGGAAATTCGAATAAAGATTCAGTTTTAAGACTTCAAACTTTCCTTAATTTGAAACTTGGGAAAAATCTTGTCGTTGATGGAGTTTTTGGAGTGGAAACTGAGTTTATGGTAAAAATGTATCAACAGGCTTTTGGGTTCAGACCTGACGGGGTAGTCAACATCGAGCTTTGGAACCATCTTCTAGCGAATAGAGGTTAGTTGTAATTATGGAAAATTTAGAAAAGGTGGTCGAGTTAATCGGAGGAAGTGAATTTTCAGAAGACCCGATATCAAAGTACGAAAAAGTTCACAAATATTCAGTCTTCCCCAAAGTCTACGAAGCCAACAAAGGTTCGAGCAAGGACCAAAAAATCTGCAACGTGTGTCGAACAGGGATCGGAGGAATCGTTGAAAAGAAGAAGCTCGAGTGTCAGTTCTGTTACAATGCAGTCTGCCAGAACTGCTCACCACTCAAATGTAATCATCCAGATACTTTAAAAGAAGAACGAGTCTGCATGCAGTGCTACATCTTCGCCATTGAGGACCAGGTCAGAAACGAGGTCAAAGAACAGGTCAGCTCAGAGTTCGGCGCTGATGACCAAAATCAGCGAATCAAGGAAACTCTTAAAACTGAGATTAAAGACCATGAAGAAGAACTAAAAAACCTCGACTTTATCCTTCAGGGACATTATGAAGAACTTGATAGGCTCAAGGTCCAAAGCGCGAAAAGACTTGAAGAAAAAAACCAAAAAATCAAACAAGAAAAAATCAACAATGAAAAAGAACTTAAAGACCTGAATGAAAAAATTCTTAAGGCAAAAGAAGAAACTAAGGAAAAACGGGCTAGGATTGAGAAACAGAATAAAAAGATTGATGAATTGAAAAGGTTTATTCAAATGCAGGAAAATAAACTTGCTAAGCTTAAAAGTGACGCGGAAGCTGAAAGAAATGCCTTGGAAGAGGTCAGGGGTGGAGTGGATAGTGATAAAGACCTGCAGGAAAAGGAGAAGTTGTTAGAAGAGCTGAATAAACTCAAGGTGGAAATCGCGGAACTGCAGAAACAACAGGAAGTTTTAAAAGCTCAGAGAAGTTATAACTAGTTAGATAGTAAAGAGTTTAAAGCCTCTGCGTCAGGCCTCTCAGAAGGTCCCTGCAACACCAGAGACTGTGCAATAGTCAACAGTTCCTGATATTTCGAACCGAGTTTCTCCTGCAGTTCTGAAAACTGCTCGTTCAACGGGTCAATCATCTGGAAAAAGTCGATGTTTTCTTCATTTCCTCCTGTTTCTTTTACATAAGCGATGCAGTCATCTTTCACAAGCAAGTCGACAATCATCAAGCCGAGTCGATAAAAATCTGACTGGACTCGCTGTTCATTTGTCAAAACTGTTTTTTCTTCAGGAGCTTTGAAGTCTTTTCTTATTTCTTTGAACGACGGGACCAGCTTGACTTTATTCGAGGAATAATCCAAGTACTCTGAAGACAGGTCAAGACCTGCAAGTCCTTTTTGCCCACATAAAAAAATCAGACTCACCAGTTCAAGAACACTTTTCCGTAAGTCTAAAAAAATATCAGAAGAACATCCTCGAAACTTTTTGTAAAAACTACCAATTTCGAAGGTTTCAGTTAAAATGTAAAATTTCTTATCTCGACCTTTGAATAAACCTTGGAAACTCAGAAGGTTTTTTGAGTTTAAGGACTTAAATTCTGAGTATCTTTTAAAGGATTTCGCTGATATTTCAAAGTAGTTCACGGAAGGCACTGAGGTCAGGTAGAGGTCGATGTTGTTGAAAAAGTAACTGGAACGGGTGAAAAGTTCGAAATTTTCTAGCTTTATGAAACTTTCTAAAGAGGATTGTAAAGATTTTTCACTTTTTTTTGGTGAAGAGAGTTTTATGTAGCAGGATAATTGGCACTTACCTAGAATGTAGTATTCTTTTGAGGGGTCTTCGAATAGATCTTCGATGATCAGGTCGAAATTCGGGGAATATCCGATTTTTTCAAGAAGATTTTCGATTTTACTTAAAGTTTCGATTATTTTAGAGTTTTTTGAAGATGATGGCAGAACTTTTGAATTTTTTTTGCAGTGTTTTGAGTAGTTTATTGAGGATTTTGAAAAATTTATCTCTGCATAAGGCAGAAAAAAATCTATCAGTTCTTTATCATTCAATATTTTAAGAATAATTTTCAAGTCTTCCCAAAGAATTACGTTAATTTTATTGATTTTCTTGTTGCTGATATCTGTGTATCTGACTTTACAGTTAAAATCGGCCGACTTCATCTTTTTCATGATTTTAAATGTTTTAAAACTCGACTCAAAAGCTTTTTCATCAGAATCATCGGAAAAAGATCGAAAGGTTGGAAGAATTTTTGAGAAATTTAAATTCATTTCTCTTAAAGTTTCATAAAATATCGCAATTTTTGATTGCTTTTTAGAATTTTTCAAAATTTTTATTGTATTTTCGTAAGTCACGATTTGTCCTTGCAAACTGAAAAGCCCGAGCTTAGTTAATCGATTTAAATAAATGATGAAGTTTTTGAGGCCTTCGGTAACGAAAAAGTCAAGATTGTAGAAAAACTTTAAAATGAATATAGAGTCTGAAGCTTGGTGTTGGATTATGTTAAACTGATAAAAATAGGTTTTTTCTAAATGAGTCGAAGAGATTAGAAGGTCCTGGAAGTAGTTGAACTCTTTTTTAAAGTAAAGAGTGGTTATTAGTTTCGCTATGTCTTCAAAAATATTTGTTTCCATTTCAATATAGAATTTATTATAGAATATTTGACTAAATGAAGATAGTATTGTATATATTAATAATCTTTTGCCTATTATATCGAAGTTATGTATTAATTATTCGTAAATGAATTATTGCTCAGGGTTCAAATAAGGATTGAAATTTAATGGTTTTTTATTACTGGCAAGGATAAATATGAATTTGTGATTGGATTTATATAATCCAAGACTTAAAATATGATTTTCTCTGAAATGAACAGAATTTCCAAACATATTTATTATCTTCGGAGAGCCATCTAATTTTATATAGATTGAGCATGAACTAATTTAAAAATAGATTGAAAGAGGATATAAAGTATAAGTCTTTGATTAAACATATTTAAATATCACTATATTTATCTCTTATGAACATAGGGTGCTAAATAAAAATCAATAAATGATTGGCCTGAATTAAGACGATCACTGAAGATTCACAATTATTTCACTATTAATTGAAGAATTAATAAAGTTATTGTTAAAATATATAATCTATGTAAAATAAGAAATTTTACCGTTAAATTGTTGATTTAGCTCAACGATCATTCAGAACTTGAGTAATTAAAAATGATATTGGTGTTGTTTCACTTTCCGAAACTTCCTTATAGCCAATTTTATCGAATGTTGGAGCATAAATATTCATAATGTTAAAAATGTTATAAGTCTATAAAGAATTTGGGACTTTAATCAATAATGCTATCTCATACATATGTTCAAAACTTAAAAAAGGAAAAAGTTTCAATATTGCAATATCATATATGCTATCATCGCGACTTACAAGAGTTCACTAGAGTTACTTTTAAAGAAAGTTCATATTAGAATTGTAAATTCTAATTATAAAAGATAAAATTAATCCAAAAAACGCCCTTAAATAGAATAAATGAAAGAAATTTCAATCGGTATGTATATTAATAGAATTAAATTACTCTTAACTGAACGAATTTCAGATTTTCGAGAATCTTATTAGAATGAGAAGAAGTTTTATATGTTTTTAACGATAAGACATTAGAATTCATTTTCGATATTTAATTTTCGAAGTAACTTAAGAATTTTAAAAACTTGTCTCTTAATAATCAAAAAATTTCTCATCGGTTGGCGAGTGAAAGATAGACTAAAATTCTTTATTCTTTATGAAACTTTTATTCTTTATGAAACTTTTATTCTTTATGAAACTTTGACTCTTTCTTCATATAAATGAAATCTGATGAAAAGTCAATAAAGTTAGATCTTGAATCAACCACTTTATCTCATTTCCAAGAAGAAATCAAGAGCATCGACTCAATAAGAAATCCAAGCCTAACCGAAGCCGAGCTAGAAAAAATCGAGGAAGAAGTATTAAAAACATCTGCTCATCTAAGAAAGGAACTAGAAAATAAAGACATCGAGAATGGTGGTCTATTCATTCCAATTATTTTCTCCGTGTTCATAACAGTCTTTTTACTCGAAATCTCCAGGGTGTCGAATTCTTACAACTTAAAAAGCATCAGTTCTTCCTTGCTCAACACCGATGAAAAAGGTTTCGAAATTAACAAACTAAGCGACATAGACCCTTTCCTCAGAGAGCGAGTCATCAGTTCAATGCTTTCAATCTCAGAGACCCATCCTTATATCGCCTTGGTCGGTCTGAAGATCACTCTAAAAAAATCAAGAATAATAAAAATTCCATACCCGAAGTTCTCAACACCCACTTATGTTAACGACTATCAAGGGAATGAAGGACAGGCGAATGAGAAAAAGTCGAATGATGGAATTTGGGATTATGATTCAGACTCTCAAGGATTCTCAGAGTTTTTCACTCACTCCTCGATTCAACAAGCCCTCACCAAGTGGCGTGAAATGAAGTCTTTCTGGCTGGACTCAGAATCTTTTATTTCTCTGGAGATTGAGTCGGTAACCCACTGCAGAAATACTTTCACTACTTCTTACTTTTCCAAAAAAATCACTTTAAAAGGTTCTGGAAAATTTGAGTTTACTGAGTTTTGTCAAGGGTTCAGTCCAGAGATTTACTCTGATTCAGAAGAAGTTTTCAATTCAATAGTAATTTTTTTCAGTTTTTTGATGGTTTCTTACCTCATTCAATTGTACCATTTTTTAAGTAGATATCGAGTTGTTATCAAAAGGTTCGTGATTAAGTTTGAACTAGATCTTAACTTATACGACTACCTCGAAGTTATTTTGATTGTTTGTCTCACGATTACAGTTGTTTTATTTATTAAACTCGACCTCGCAAGTATCAAAAAGTTTTCATTGCCTTTAAGTGATGAGGATTTAGACAAGCTTATCAACCATTTGTCTGAATATCGTCATTTGATCAGAACTGCTTCATTGTCTTGCCTTTTCAGCGTGTTTCGATTGGTGGCTCTGATGAAAGTTCAGTTCCCGTCGTTTGGAGTACTGTTCGAAACGATAAAACTCTCTCAAAACGATATGGTTAACGTTTGCTTTATTAGTTCTGTCCTTTTCTGTGGATTCGTCGTTTCTGCTCACGTTGCTTACGGCATTCATGGGCAAAACTTCAGTAGTTTATCATTTTCTGCGATAGAGTTCTTTCAAAGTATGACTGGAAAAGTTATATTTTCTACTTGCTCAGAGTCTTACTGCATTGTACTTACCTTAATCACCATCTTGTTCATTATTTTGTTTTACTTTGTGCTTATCAACTTGTTCTATGCGGTGATTATCAGCACTTTTTCTATGATTAAGGAAAAAGATCGACTGATTATCGCTGCGAAAACTGAAATTGTTAAGGATAATACGAAAGAATTACTGAAAATTCTTATCGGATTTTTGAATTTCGATACAAAGTCACTTCTTTATAGGGAAGCTGAAGAATATAGAAAATTGAACGAAATTAATTCGGCTTTAATGACAAATGAAAATAGAGAAAAACTTCAAAACCTGGAAAAATTTATCAAAGGACAGATGAATATCAGTTTTTATCAGAAAATGAAATTTAATTTCAGCTCTTTAAGAGCTTTTTTATATCAGACTAAGTTGATTCCTCAAGAGTTTTATGTTGAAAACTTTAAAAGTAAAATCAGAAAAATTTTAGTTGATGAAAAGGTTAAAGAAAAAGTTCATCAGTTGAGAGAGTTTGATGTTGAATACAACTTCAGAATAATCAGAGGACTTTTTTGTTATATTTTTTTGGTTATTTTCTTTTTATTCACAATTATTTCATTTTTAAATATAAAGCCTTCATACGAGCTCATTAAAGTTAATCGCAACTGCATCAATCAAATAATTACTGGCGACTCAGGAACAGAAATAAAGAATATTGATACTTTAGACCACATCTATAATATAAGCAGGTCTCTAGTGAATTCTCTTGTTAGTTCTTCATGCAATTGCCAGAATTATCTTGATTTCAATAGATCAGTTCGACTTACCATTCAGATTTACTCACATAAAAGTAACCCAAGTTCTTTTTCTAATTCGATTTTTCCTGATTTTATCACAGGAAAATTAAATAACTCTTATTTTCGAGGAAAAAATACAAAATTATATTACTATCCGAGTCTTAAAGGCAGCCAAGATTCTTACAAGCTTCAAGGAGGAGTCCATCTGACTTCGAATGAGTTGAATAATTTAGAAAGTTTCTTTGATAAGGTTGAATTTGACAATATTTTAAAGTATGCGAAATTGTTTGCAATTGAATGGGTTACATTAAACTCAAATCTTGATTTCATTACTTATAATTTAGCATTGTTTACTATTGGAATCGATGGAATTTTGCAATTTGGTTTCAAATCTGTGCCTATTAGTCAGTATTTTTATTCAAATCATGAAAAATCGATGGTTGTGTTAGTTCTAATCAGTTTGGTCCTCTGCTGTTACTTTTTCCTTGCAATTTTGATTGATTTAGGAGAAATCTGGAGATCAATTAATAAGTCAAGAGTCAAAAGCATGAAGAAACATAATGATTTAGATCAAGTCATTGCCCAAGTATGTGGGTCGAAAACTGATGACTTAGATTCTTTAGCCAGTTCTTATTATTCTTCCAAATTTAAATCTATTCTCTCTGGAGTCTACTACTATTTGTTGCAACTTTTAAAAATCATTTACATTTACTTTAAAGTCCCTTTAAATCTGCTAGAAGCTGTTTGCATCATCCTGACATTTGTTACTTTAAACAATTTAATATATGTGAGTTTTAACATGTTCGATATAAACAACATAAACGAAGCTGCCCTTGCTGCTGATTATGTAGAGTATATCAGACGAATCGCAGCAATAAATTCAATGATATTGTTGATTCAGTTTCCGTCATATCTTCAAATATGTTCTCGAATTGCGAATTTGATTACAATGATAATGAATGCGAGGCTTGACTTTATATTTTTCATGATGATGTATTTCATGATTTTGTTTTCTTATGTCTTCTCAGGTCACATCTTAATCGGCTATTTTCATAGCGGCTTCTCTACAATTCCTTTGTCGTTATTTTCATGTTATTTTATGCAGTTTGGCGAATATGATCACCAAAAATTCACCAGAGCTGACAAATATCTTGGAATTCCTTTTGTCTTTTTTTATGTCATCATTGTTATGTTTTTCTTGACAACGATGTTCACAGCTATTTTTTCAGGGAATTATCAGAAAGATGTTCATATTCACAAAATGGGAACTTTTGAAAAAATAAAAAAAACGATTAAAGCTAGATGGGAAGGAAAAAAAGTGATTGTTTTAGTTAAAAATAAGCAAGAAGATAATGAAAACTTATTTTCTGCAATTAGTAAAGTGACTATATCCAAATTTGACGATGAAGAGATTAAAGAGGAATTTAAGTATGATGAAGGACCCAGCGAAAACAATAAAGAAATAACCTTCTTTTTAGCTCTTGAAAAGCAACTTTTACTTAAGAATCTCAAGTTAAAGTTATCAGGATTAAATAAAAATTTTACTTTTAAATACTTGAAGCCAAGCCTGATTCCTTACGTCAATCAACGAACCTGGAAAGAGTCACTTATAAAAGAAAAAGTGCAAATTTGGAATAGTCTTTCAACTCAATTTAAAGATGAAATAGTAATTCAAAAGGAGATAACTTTTCGAAGTGCAATAAGAAAAGATTATACAGAAATGCAGTTTGAACTTTGGACAAGTTTGACTTTGCCTGAAAAAATTGAGGTATGGAAAGGGAACATGTGTAATGAAGGAAGACTTGCTATATGGAAAATTGAAGAGAGCTTCCAAGATTTATTCAATAACTGGGATATATTGAATATTAAAGAAAAGATAAACAAATCAAAAGAGTTTTTAAAAGGTAAAGGAGTAGTTCAGGAACTATGGAGATCTCTTCCTCGCTTTTCAGTTGTTAAACTTAATCTACTCTTAAGCCTTCAAGAAAAGTATCAATATGAAATCGTCATGTATCTGTGCTTATATGATACTGTAGACAATCCGATCTTCATTGATATGCTAGACCAGCAATTAGAAGACATTCTTGATGATGCTATATACACAATGAACCTACAAATTTGCCAATTTTATGGAGAAAAAAACAGGTTTAAGAAAATTAATGATTTGAAAAACTCAGCAATAGAAGAATGTGACTCGTTGATTGACTACCAGAACTATTTAAAATCGAAATTAATGCGCTAGAGGAATATAAGATAAATTTTAGATATTTATGTTTTAGTTCTAAGCTGAATACTAATTATATGTTTGAATTTTAATGATATATAATATAATCAATATAAATAATTCAATCCAAATTGAAATATTCATAAAATCTAAACTTCCCTGATTTTAAAGCCGGGATATTACCAGAAGCAAGCAGAGATACTGATAAAACAACACTATTTCCTTCGACCCCATCTTTCACTTTCATGATTGTTTTATTGACCACATCTTCTGGCTATTGCAAGTGAGGCATACTTGAATTAGTCCATCACAATAGAAAAAGATACCCAGGAACTAGTGAAAACTACTCACAACGACCGACCTGGGTACAAACCGAACTAAAATTTCGATAAAGACTCGCCACTCTATCATTTTGTTTCCATTCATTGAAACCAATTGAACTGCTAACCAAGTGACTATTATTGATTATCGGGGATTTAGTTATCATTACCCTCGAAAACTATTTTTGTCGAACTAATCGTCTCGAAGCTTATGCGAGTTTGGAGAGAAGCACACAAAATTAGTAAAAGTTTGTGATTGACTTGGCTAGTAGGAAAGTGTCTGGATTCGATTTTAGTAGCTAATGCTTCTCCGAGGTCGAATCCCTCTGAAAAATGTATGATTGGATACCAGAACATTTCAGCAGAGTCTATGTCGAAGGATGTGCCAAATGATTGACTCATGTAGACATCTTGTGTTTTTCAGCCTTTTAGAATTACGAGAAGTCTTAACATATACATTGAGCTTGAAGTCAAATTAATCATGAAGAAAGAATACTCTAAGTAGAATTTTATTAGTTAAGGATTAGGAATATTAGTAGATTTTTATTGGGAGACTGAAATAAAAGTTTTTCGGATTTTTTGTGAAAAATTTGAACTTTTGAGATCGTGATTCAGCATAAGATTTATCTGAACATATTTAAAGAGATTCAAGCCTACTACCTCATTCTTGATATTAATTCAACTTTATATTAGTAGTTATCATAATGAATAATATTCATGAAATAATTTTTTCAATCATTTCATTAGCCTAGGTCCATCATCTTAATTGATGTTACAATAATTTCTGAATCAGAGTCTAACTAGATAGCTTTCTATTCATATTTAAGTGATTCTGGGTTTTTAATGATCCACAGTATGCTTTTTATATCCAATGCAACATCTATGATCATGTCCTTAGGGCTGGTAGTAAGACTTTAAATCATAATAATTTTTATCGTTTAATTAAGTATTTAAGAATGACTCAATCTTAGTTAAAGTCTGTGAGAGAATCCTTAGAACAATTTTAATGTTTAGATGTGAAAATTATTCATGATTTTTATTAGTATTAGAATACTTGCTTAATTTCCTTTAGGTATGATTACAAATATAGAAGAATGTAGTTAGTTAAGCATTATTTTCATCAATATCATAAACTAGCCTCTTTAGAAATATTCATATTAATTTTTAGAATAACCCTATCAAATAAAAACCTAATTAAACTTTTAAAATATCTCCTCAAACACTTAAACAATCTAAAAACTGTTAAGCTTATCTAATCTCTATAAAATGTTCTCTTGTCAAACCAGCAGTTACCGCTAATTTCCTAAAAACTCCTTTTTTTCTATCAAAAAGGCAAACAGGTTTATCAAACTCAACACAATTTCCAGAATCCATGACAATAATCCTATCACTATCAGCGGCAGTTAAAATCCTATGAGCAATAACAATTAAAGTCGATTCCTCAAACTGACTCTTCATGATCTTCTGGACAAATAAATCAGTTTGCAAATCAATATTTGAAGTAGCTTCATCAAGTAAAACAATTTTATTCCTCTTTAAAATCGCTCTTGCAATACAAACAAGCTGCTTCTGCCCAGCGGAAAGTTGTATTCCTTCACTTCCCATCAGAGAGTTGATTCCATTCGCCGAGTTCAAGAAAATCCCTTTCAACTTGACCATTTCCAATACATTCCAAATCTGTTCATCAGTGAAAAGTCTTACCGGGTCGAGATTATCTCTTAAAGAAGTTGAAAAAAGCACTGAACTTTGAGGAATGACTGAAATTTGACTTCTAAGGTCATGAAGGCCGAACATTTTATAGTCCTGCCCGTCGAGTAAGACAGTCCCTGAAAGCGGGTCAGTGAGTCTGCACAAAACATGCAAAAGCGAAGACTTTCCTGAACCAGTTCTTCCAACGATGCCTATTCTTTCTCCTGGGTGGATCTCCAGACTGATCCCGTTTAAAACTGTAGGAAGATGGGGCTGGTACTTGAAAAAAACCTTTTGAAATTCGATTTTTCCTGAAGAAATGACGAATTTTTTCAGAGAGTCTACTTTTTCTTGGTCCAAATCGAAGTACTCAAGTAAGTGTTGAGGAGAAAACATTAAAGAATTGAATTCGAGAAGATCTTTCGTCACGATTGAAGAGGTGGAAACGATGTTGATCGAAGAGGATAAACTATAAGCAGCCAAGCCAACTTCAATCAAATCGTCATACTTCAAGATAAGGATGATATTGATCAAAACAATCGCCAATCCGAAGATTTCACTGTAAAGTTGAGTAAACCTCATGAAACTTTGATTTGTGATGAAACATCTGTAATACTCGTTAATCTGGTTGAAAAGGTCAGACAAGACCTTTGGTTCAAGATTTTGAGTTCTGATTGTGCAGAGTCCTTCTAAAGCTGAAGAGATATAAGAAAGAATCGGCGCCTTCGAAATGTACTCCTTTTTTCTCAGCTTTGATATGATCGAAGACGTGTAATAAAACATCAAGGCCAGCATGCACAAGTAAAAAGGAATGACGATTGTGATGTAAGGAATCGCAATCAACTGCACCACGATCGAGCCCCAAAGAAACCCGAGGTAGGTCAAAGAATCAAACAAGTAAAAATTAAGAGGCCCGTCACAATTGCTGATGTCTCTTGAAAACCGATTCAACATTCGGCCACTTGGGTTGTTGTCAAAAAAGACACTTCGAGCACTTGCAATGCTTCTTAATGACTTGTCATGAATGCTGTGATTACAACGAGTAAAAAAAGTTAAAAGGTAAAAAGCAGATGCTGCAAGTGTCAAGTAAAAAGCAAGAGTCCACATTCCTAGTCCATGTAAAAAGTAATCATCGCTGTTATCATCAAGCTTGTCTCGATGCGAGCACCAATAAATGAGTTCTTGATACACAACCATCGAGGCTACTATTCCCATCAAGCCAACCAACATGAAAAACCAGTTCCCAAAGCCTTGCTTCAAATACCTCCAAAGATTCCTGACCTTCAACTTCTCTAAAATTTCCTCTTCATCTAAAGTACCCTGACCTCCAGAAGTCAAAAGCTGGGCTTCATCATCTTCCTGGTCAATAAGTGTTTGTTTGAGTTGAATCGAAGTTAAAACATGGTCACTTTCTTCAAGTTCTGAAAAATTTCCAAAAAAAGTCTGAGTCCCGTTTTGAATGACGAGGATTTTATCTGCTTTGTTGAGGAACTGCAACTGATGAGTGACCAAAACGACACTTTTGCCTTCTCGCACCTTGGCCAAGATGCATTCTTCAAAAATTTGATTCGCGACTTGGGCGTCAACAGCACTTAAAGGGTCATCCAAGAGAAGAATATCGAAATTTCGGTAAAGTGCTCTAGCTAGATTAACCCGAGCCTTTTGTCCTCCACTTAAAGTGATTCCTCTTTCGCCGATCCAGGTCTCGTCTCCACAGACGAACTTTTCCAAGTCTTTTTCAAGTGCGCAGGACCTGATGACTTGAAGATAACGGTCTTGGATCAGAACTTGGCCCATTAAAATGTTGTCCTTGACTGAACCGGAGACGATCCAAGGCACTTCACTGGCGTAGGAAAGTTTTCCATTTATAATCATTTTGCCTTCGGATAAGTTGAACTCTTTCTGAAGAGCTTGGAGAAGAACTGATTTTCCTCCTCCGATTGACCCGATGATCATTAGAAGATTTCCAGGAGAGACTTTGAAGGAGAGGTTATAAAGAATTGGCTTCGCTGAAGTCTCTTCTAACAGGTTTTCAACTTTTGGGGAAATGTTAGTGGTTGAAGAAAGGACACTAAAGGAAACATCTTTTAATTGGATAAGGATTTTTGAATTCTTTGGTTTTGCCACTGCTGCACATTCGGGAAGTGTTAAAATCCCTGTGATCCTTTTCAGTACCCCTCTTATGACGAAGAAGGTGTAGATGGAGACATTATTTTGATGGACTATTGAAATGTGGGTGCTGATGTAGATGTTTATTATCAGGTAAATTTCTCCTAATGTCAGCGGCTTCTTTAACCACGTTAGATAAACGTAAAATGTCACAAAAATGCACAGACAAAGACCACCAACGCTTAATGTAGTCATTAAAGATGTCAAAAATCCGGACTTGTATCTGAATTTCATCTCTTTACCTCGAATCTCACATATTTTATCTGCTAGAAGGTTTTCCCAGGCGTAAAACTTGAAAATCTTGATACCTTCGATCAAATTGTGGATTAATTTTATTCTTTTGTCAGAGAGCTCATCACATTTTCCCTTGAAGCTGCTTCCGATGCCAGCCAAGAGGAATATTATAGGAACATGCAAAATGGAAATTCCGATGCCAATCAGTCCAGACTTATCGAAAAAGTAAACAATCAGCACGCAAGCCACAGTGAGAGTGATTGGAGTTCCTATTAAATACGGGCTATAAATAATCAAATCAAAAAGTTCGAGGTCCCCGCTAATAAGATTAAGGACTTTCCCTTCATTTATAGCGTATTTGTTCGTTTTTAGTACTTTTTCTCCAACAATTTGAGTGATCAAGCATTTGATCTTTCCAGTAAGTAACAAAAGCCGGTACTCTGCATTGCCTTTCAACGTAATTGCTATGAATGAAACTAGCATAAGTCCTGCTATCAAAAGATTTTCCCTTGTTGTGTCTTTTGAAGGCTCTTGCAAATAGTCGATCATTTCTTTTAAGACAACTGCCATGAACAAGCCTTGAATGTTGCCGATCATCTGGATAAGGGATGATGTTAAGAAGTCTCTCCAGATTACTTTGAACAGGGCTCTTGCGAATGAAGGCTTTGGAGAACTTGTCTCTTCTTTCCAGGCATTCTGGAGATTGATAAAAGAATCTTCGAGTTGAAGGTCTTTTGGGATTTCACAAAGTTTTGGCTTCAGTGAATGTCGAAGATGCTTAAAAAGCCAGGTAAAGAGTAAATTACTCTTGATGCAATCAGTCTTTATGCTCTCTTCGGCCATTTGTAAATTATGGGCTGTAATATTTACGGGAATTTGAATAAAGGGTAGAACTTGAAAAAAAAACAGAAAAAAACGAAAAAAAATGAAGAAAAAGTATAGTTAGAATTGTGATAAGAATCAAAAATTTTTCAGATATTTTAATATTTTTATTTGGTTTAAAGTGCCAAACATCTTCATTATGCTTATACAATGGAAGAGTTTCCTATAATTATAAAAAGCTTTGATTTCTTGAAGATTATATGAATTTTGTGAAAAAAATGATACAAGCATCAGAAGAAACTAGCTAGGTAAGTCGATTTCACTTACAAAACTTCAAACAAAATTACTATAGAAAATGTGAAATAAAGAGTCTAGTTTAATTATAATTTCATATTAAAATTATAATATTTCTATCATTTTATTCTAACTATGCTTTATAAGTGTTTAACTCATTCTGTTTAGATCTTTCCTTCAGTTTCTATATACTTGTATATATTTTTCGATTAAACATTAAAATTATGATAGCACACCGACACAAATCCCAAAAAGATCACACTAATGAAAAATATATCCAAATATTCATCTTGTCGAGTAAACCTAAAATTCTCTCGCTCAAATAAGCATAAAAATAAAAGAAATAAGAGATTCTGCTAATGTTTGTGCCACTAATATCAATCTTACTTTAAAAGATTTGTAGTAAACCAGATAAATCACTGATGAAAAGATGACAAGGAAGTTGCAAGTACCTTTGATTAAGTGATTATTGTTAATGTGATTCTCACCAAAGCCTATTTGATGCCGATTTTCTAGCATATTCCGATGAAGAACCAGAATTTTATGATTTAAAATCAATTTCATTAGATTTAAAGGTGAATTACTTTGAAAAAACTTGATAGAAACTGGAGTCAATCGGTTCTGACCTAAAAGGATAAAGAATATGATGTTAATAGTGTTAAGCAGCGCCCAGGCAGCAGAGATATTTTCTAAAATCGCAAAAGAAAATGAAAAACATTTGAAGTGCTTAGCAATAAAACTTTCAGGACCAATTTGAAATTTTCTGAAATATTATCAATGTCAACAAAGAATAAAGACAAGTCGCTCTGGTTTAAAATGGAGTCCTTTTAATTAAAAATTTCTTGTTGATAATTAAATCAAGAGATGTTTCATTTGATATTGATTGAGAGATAGTAAATGTCACGTTGTAGAGTTTAGGATTGATTTATGTGTGTTTAAATGAAAAAATTTAAACTTGAGTAAAAATTTTAGGTCAGAAAGAGACAGAGAATTTGAAGTTCTTCATAAAAACTCAATAAAAGCTTATTTTCCTCAGTAATCGTTAGGATTAGGTCGAAATATTATCTAGAGCATTTTCCTAAAATTCGTGAGTACCTGAGCGCGAGTTTTTTTATATTTTTAGTTTCACATTCAAGTTAGCATTTTTCTCAATATTTTCTTAACCGTCTTGATATTCAAGACATCTTAGACTCTCTGAGGTTTTTTTACAAATTAAGTAATTTCTTGATAAGATGTGCATTCACCATTGATAGTTATTTCATTTGGAGAACATCTTTGAAAGCACTTTCCTTCTATAATTTCGTATCCAATGACATACAAGAAAATCTAGAGTCTCAGAGATTTTGTTACATAGTAAACAGTTTTCTTGAAAAGATGCTCATTCACCATTGATAATATTTCATTTGATGGCATCCCATAAAGCATTTTCCTTTTATTATTTAATATTCGTCTTTGCATTCAAAACATCCTAGACTCTCAATGGTTTTTTACAAACTAAACAATTTTATGATAAAATGCACATTCAAAATTTATGACTATTTCATATGAAGAACATCTTGAAAGGTATTTTTATTTGATAATTTCTTATGAGTATTGCATTCAACAAATACTTAATCTCCTGAGTTTTTACTGCAGGATAAACAATTTTTTCCACATGAAACACATTTCCATCAACAATTATTTAATTAGAACCACATACTATAGAGTATTTTCTTCTTTCATTGGGTATCTATCCTACATTTACAACAATTTTTGTAATATTTATACTGCAAATTTGATAGTTTTATCTGAGTTAGATCAGAAAAAAATATTAATATAGAAGATTTGAATTAGAAAAGTTTTATTTTATTGACTCTATTCATCACAGCGTCTGCTGTATGACTAAAGACAGAATAGATCCTTTAAAATTCTATTTTGCATTAACTAATAAAGGAATATTTATAATTCGTTTCAAAGACACTGTTTTAAATAATAATCCTGAATCAAAAATTAATATAAATTCTTATGAATCAACAAAAAAAACTGAGGAACTTGAAGGTATAACTAAATTATGCTATGGGTTTGATGATACTATGAATTGTGCTATGTGAGATTATTTAATAATTTTATGGATTTTTGGGCAAAGGAATTATAAATATCGAGTATTTCGAAGCCACACTGAGAGAATACGATTATTAAGCATTTTAGATCAGTTTCATTATAAAAAGAATTTATTTCTTGTTCGTGTGATATTACTATTATGGGAAAATAAGGTTAACAAGCCTGAGATGCTTAAAAACTCTAAGTATTGAAGTAAAAGAATCTAAAAATTTCGAAATCTATAAATATTTAGTACGGGTAATAATATAGAGCCTTTTAAATCATAAAGTTTGTAAAACAACAATTATGATTGACTAAAATGAGAAATTAATATAAATTTGATTTAAAAAATCAACATCAATCTAAAATTTCCATACATGCTAAAATTAGGTAGTTGTTTAACTTTTATTCCAAAAATTTTATAGTTTATTATTTAAACTAATCTAAATAGTAAAGCTTCGCTACTTATTCAAAATCTTTAAATCATAAGCCTTTAGCTATTGTTAAAATTGTAAATCGAGGATGTCTTGTACTCATTCAAGCTGATTTGAATATCTTTGATATTTTAATAATCTTACCCTTACAAAATTATCTTAAGCCCAGTATTGATGAATAAGAACTGAATTTTTAATCATCTAGAAGTGAGTAAGGGCTTAGGTGAATTCTGAGATATTTAAAATGTTTATAAACTGGAGATTTTATTTAATATGGGTCACCCTCTTCACTCAGGATTAGCTTGAGACCAAGATCTCAATTAGCTCTATGCTGGCTTTACTCTAAAATATACTTTTTATACTTTAGTTATTATATTCGATCTTTTGTTTGCTTGATTCATCGAGAGATGTTGAATTTAATAAAATGAGTTTTAGAATGTTGATTTTCCTAGCTTTACCATGCCAAAGCGCTATTTGGTGTGGCAACAAGGATTGCACAAACTGCACATCAGGCTACAACTTTGAATCAAAAATGTGTATCACTGAGTGTCCAACTGGTTACAATGTCTCAGCAGATAACAAGAAATGCAATACGAATTCCAGCTTGGTTTTCATTAACTTTGAAGTAGATGATTCATATCTTTTCAATACATCTAGTATTGGAGGATTCAGTTCTAGAAATGAAAGTTCTTTACTCTCTAATCCTAAAGAGTACCCATTAATAACAAAAGACCGTGGCTTGCTTTTTACTTCAAAAAGTTTTTTAGAGGCTAAAAATGGCTGGGTCTTATCCCCGACTCATCGAGTGAGTTATCTGATTCGTTGTTTCAGTCCTGGGATCATTTTTAGAGTCTATTTAGGAAATCAAACCTTAGTTTCAGTATCTTGGAATAAGACACATCTTACTCATTCTTACTTATTGACTAGTATACAGAAAACAATTGAATTAGCAGGCAGCATAAGCTATCAATCTGGATGGAAAGCTATTATTGCAAGCACTTATTATTTGGGAGGGGCTCATTACATAGACTTTACGTCAAAAATATTGACTACTTTTCCTAACTTTGAATTCAGGCAACAATTTTCAAACTCTACTTTTGTCCTGGGATCTGAAAACAATAGCTTTGTGGGATTCTTGTCAAGATTTGAAATAAGAAATTCTCTTAGTGGGGATTTTATCTACACTAGCATAGAGAACTCCTGCAATTACAATCAATACCTTTTCAATTTTCAGTGCTATGAGTGCAACATTTCTTGTCCCACATACCCTTTGTGCACAAGAAACTCTTGCAATCTTTGCTACTCAAGTAATTGTTCATCATGTCAAGGGTTTCGCTTTTTGGATTGTTTTGAGAGCACTTCAGGGACTTTACCAGATTCTGGATTCAATTGCTTAAATGGTTCATTTTTTAGTTGCTTAGAATGCAAAACAGGGTTTATTTTAAGTGAAGGTTTATGTGTTAATCCTGTTTATAACCCAGATGGAATCGACATAAAATCATCACTTTCCCCAGTGATCAATGTGAAATTTAATGTTTTTTCACAGTTTTACGATATTTTTCAAAGCGGTAATAATTCCAGCACCTGGCATCCAGACGGAAACCCGGACTTAGACGACCCAGTCCATTATACAATGAGAGGTCTTTATATGGGAAAAGACAAGTTGAGCTATTTAAAAACGACAGTATCTGTGACTTTAAACTATAATTTTACTATTGCTGTCTGGGTTTTCAATCAAGGAGGAAGTTATTTCCTATACAAGTCAGCCATACATTTAGTAGATTATTATTCTGTCAGGTTAAAACTGAGAAATATTGACAATTATGTTCACTTTCGCAGTTCACAAGCACCTGGTAACATTTATAGATGGTGCTTGTTTGGAGCGTCTGTGTATTTCAATGGAAAAACAACGACTTTAGTATCTTCCTTTAACATGGTTTTATACACAAGTCTAACGAAATCAGGGTTTTACTTTTTTGACTCTCCTGATAGTCTTTTCATTGGAAACTACCCCCAAGCATTTTCCAGCAGGTTTTACTATTCAGTGACTGTATGGCAAAGATTTATTACAGATTTTTCAATGATTAAAGACATCTGCGGCAAGCAAGTTTATGCTGGCTGCCTCTGGAACTGCTCAGAATCGACTTATTATAATATCTTAGATAAAAGGTGCAGAAACTGTAGCAGTGAATGCACAAATGGATGCTCGATTTTTGGAAGTTGCAACAAATGCTTTAATGTTTCTTGTGCTAATTGCTCTACATATACTGATAATTACACTTGCGATTCTAATTTAAATTTCAACCCATGCGTTCAAGGGTCTCTTTACATAAACAGTACAAAGTGTTGTCCTTCACAGTGCTTGAATTGCTTTGAAAATTCAATTTTGAAGTGTCTCTGGTGCACCTCGGATTACAGCTTATTAGGGACAGCCTGCTATAGCACCTGCCCTATTGGCTTTAAAAGAGTGAATTCAGTTTGTGTTTTAATTGATTTTAATATGATTTTTGAAGTCAATTTTTATAATTTTGATTCAGTTGTCTGGAGCACGAACCAACGGGTTAACTTTTCAGTCCCTTATCCTTCGGAATTTTATAAAATTTTGAATAAAAACAACCCGAGGCCAGCTTTAAATCGAGGCTATTATTTTTCAATCAATTCTTATATGAATAGTAGCCTTTTTGCTGTCGCTTATAACTTCACTATTAATTTTTGGATAAAAGTAGCTCAAGATGGGGTTTTATTCAGTCGAAATGACTTAAAAGTTTTTACAGATCAATTAGTGAGTGTGAATGGAACTGATTATAGCTTAAAATTCGATTCAAGTAAAGGTTGGAAAATCTTCCATTTATTAATTATGACAATATTTGATGGATATCAGTTAATACAAATAAGAATTATTGAAACTTCAATGGGATTAAGAAATTTTTGGATTTCTGACAATTATATTTTTGACGGTAATCAAATTTTACAACTAGGAAGCAATCAAGTTTCATTTGAAGGTTTTCTATGGAAGATCAGATTTTATCATACTGAGGTGGCAGAATCTTCGAGTAGCTTATTATTATGCTCTGCTGGTCTTACCTCTAACTGCTTGGTAGACTGCTCAATAGACTCATTCTTTAATGGAAGTTCTTGCAGATTATGTCCTAATTGTTCTTTAGGCTGTGTCAGAGCTACTGACTGCAACTTATGTTCAGACCCAATATGTGAAAACTGTTCGAATTTCACTTCAGTATGCTCTGAATGCTTCAATGATTCTTCTTTGCAAACCAATCATTGTGCTTGTAATTCAGGGTTTTACTGGAATCAGTCCAAGCTTATGTGCAGCAAGTGCAAAGATCTATGTGTTAATTGCTCAGGTGAATTTAACTGTTCGAAATGCCAACAAAACTCGGTAAATATTGGAGGAGTTTGTTTTTGTGAAACTGGATTTTACTTTAATGGCTCAGGAAATTGTGATGCTTGTCATTCAGACTGTCTAAACTGTTCAGGTCAGTTAAACTCAGAATGTCTTTCCTGTGCAACTAATTCTTATTTAGATTCCAAAAATTCATGCATTTGCAACGAAGGGTTCTATAAAAATGGATCAAATTGCGAAAGCTGCGATATTCTTTGCGAAACCTGCTTTTCGAGCACCTCGACTTCATGTTTATCATGCAAAAATAACATGTTGTTGAATTCAAATAATTCATGTGTTTGTCCTTCTTCTCAGTACTTTGAAAATAATACCTGCAGCGATTGTGACATAAAATGTCTTGAATGTTTTGGCAGTGATGAAGAAAAGTGTTCTAAATGCAGGGAAAACGCAAATTTAGTGAATAATTCTTGCATATGTCAAGAAGGCTGGCTCATGATTGATGGAATTTGTAAGCCTTGCCATAAAACTTGTCTTCGTTGCTCAGGACAGACAAAAAGCGAGTGTCTTGAATGCAGGTCTGAGTTTAGGCTGCAGAGTTCAGGACAATGTTTTTGTGAAATGGGAAAGTTCTGGGATGAAAGTAGAGAAACCTGTGAGAACTGTTCTAAGTTTTGTCTGGAATGTAACAGTTTTTATTCATCAGATTGTCAAGTTTGCAGTGAAGAATGCTTTTTTTGCAATGATTTCTCAATTTTTTTTAATGGTTCTTGCAGATGCCTGACTGGATATTATAGCAACAACGACCAATGTCTTCAATGTCATGAGAGTTGTTTAGAATGTTTTGATAATCAATTTTATACCTGCACTAATTGCTCAAACTTTCTTCTAAATGGAGTTTGCTATGAAAACTGTCCTATTGGTTCAATTTCAATTAGCGGTGAATGTTTCTTTTCAGACCAGCTGGTTTTGCTGAGATTTCAAGATTTCACACTGAAGGTTAGCGATAGCCTAAAAAGAATAGAAACTGAAACATGCGAAATCAAATTATCCAACAAAACATTGAACCCTGCTGCTTCTTTCATATACCGAGGAGCTTATTTCAACGGAGAGAACTCTTGTCTTCAAATTTCAGGAAAATCTAAACAGATATTATTTTCAAATACTTTTGAATTCAGTGTCTGGATACTTCTTTACAATTCAGGCCCTGTTTTACATTTAAGAAGCAAAGACCTTTCTTACTGGCCAGTCGACCTGAGATTCTCAGAAGAAAAATTGGATTATTCGTTAGTTATTAACTCAATTGAGTACTTTTATGCTGTCAATCATTCGACTTTATACTCAAATTGGAAATTTTTGCAAGTAAAAACTGAGTTTTTCAATGTTTCAACAATAACAATTACTATAGATTCAAAAATAATTCGCTTTAGTAACCCCAGCCTAGTGCCTTTTACCTCAGACGATTCTTATGTTTTTTTGGGTAGCGATTTGAGGAGTTCACTTTTAGGGTTTATTTACCAAATTAGTTTGAACAATTTCAAGTATTCTATTCAATCTTTTGACTGTAACTGGTGCTCTTCTTGCCCTACTGACCAAGGGTGTCTTCCTCCATGCAAGACGACTGAATACTTCAACTTCACTACTAAAGAATGCTTAAGCTGCGGTGAAGGCTGCTCTTATGGATGCATGAATGCCTCAAACTGTGGAATGTGCTATGATTTTGCATGCGTTTCTTGTGATGGATTCAATGAATTTTCTTGCTTATCATGTAAAGATGGATTTATTTTGATAAACAGATCCTGCCATGAATGCCCAATAGGTACATATTTTAACTTCAAGACAAAACAATGCGATGATTGTTTTTTTCTTTGCAAAAATTGTTCTAAACTTCAGAACTGCTCATCTTGTGTTGAAAATGCTCATATCTCAGATTCACACTGTATATGCAATAAAGGTTTTAAACTTAAAGACAAAAAATGCGAGATATCTTATTTCTTCGTCATACTAACACTAAACTTTGATAATGAAATCACCTTGATATTTAATGAAGATCCTGAAAAACCCCTTTCGAAGAATGACTTAGAAGTTCTAATTAATCAAAATCAGGTATCATACAAAATTAAAAAATTAAAAAACTCGATTTTTACACTGAAACTAAATAATCCCGACCTGAAACCAAATAGTTTTGTGTATATCCAGTTTTTTCCTATTTACTCTGATACATTCTCAATTCTTTTCAATAAGTCTGCAAAATTATCACTTTTTCATAAAGAAAAGTCTGAAATTAGTGATAAAATAGAAGAGTCCACAACTTATGGAAAAATGGGAAGCTCTATTGGACTCAGTATTTCGTTATTTTCAGGAATTATGTCAATGGACTTGACTAGTGTGTTCAATTTCATGAATTTCGCTGAAATTTTTTCTGCTGCTTCCTTGTATGGTACTCAGGCTCCTGAAGATATGCTAGAGTTTTTGAGATCTTTGCGCATAAAGAGAATGATACCTAATGTTTTTGAAAAAACTGTCGGAAAAGGGCCAACAGCTACTTTAAACCCTTTATTTAAGTCTTTTGGCTTCCCTTCGAATCGAATGATAGTTAATTCTGGAACGAATTTGATCATTTTAGCTTTGATTTTAGTTACTTTTATAATTCAGAAGTTATTTTTGAATGTAGCTTTGAATAAAATTCCGAAACTTGTGGTTATTCGAGAATACTTTCATTACAAGATTTTTATTGAGTACTGGCTTCAGACTTCTTTTGAGTTTTTAGCCACATCAAGTTATTCGATTTTGATCAGTTCATGGGACAATCCTTGGGATATTATTGATTATTCCTTGAGTTGCTTAATGCTTGTAAGTTATAATCAGATTTTCCAGTTTTTAGCTTTCACATTTAGTTGTTATATTTTTTTCAAGAGATCTAAATCTTCTAGTGAAAGACAGAAGATAATCGATTCTAAATTCGGTTATTTATTCACAAAATTGAGACAAGATTCGAATAATTCTTTGAGTTTTCACTTTATTTTCTTTTTGAGAAGAGTTTTAATGACTATTCTCATTTTATCACCAATGTATTCTGAACTCAGGTTGATTTTATCATCAGTTGTTTCGATTTCGGTAAAATTTATGTAGATTGCCTTTTATTTAAGCACAAGTTTTCCTTTTAAATCAAAGGTGATGAACTTTTTACATCTTTCAAATGAATTTATAACATTTTCAGTGCATATTCTGATGCTTTTTTATTTGTTAGGTGTAATTGGATCATCTGTGAATAAGTACTGCATGAATTTCGTTACTGCATCATGGGTATTAAATTGGATCTGTTGTTTTTTTGATCTGATTGCAACGATTTGTAGTAAGATCATTTCCAAGATGAGAAAGAAAGATAGGGTAGAGCCAATTACAAGTCAAGATTATGATAATAGAAGCAAGCCTATGGATTATTAGAATTTTAGATCAAAAGATTATCAAAAATAATTAAAGATTATTAGATTCTTATCTTAATGAACTTAATGCGATCGCCTAAAAATTAATAAGTGTCTTTTTAACAATAATGAATAACTGCACATGATACCTCTATAAAAAAATTATTTGAACAGAGTAAGTGTTTTATGGAAATGTTATAATCAGCTCGCACTTTGAACTCATATGAAATAAATGAATTGTTCTTAAAATCTAAGGGATTAAATAAAATTGCTTGAATATCTGTGGTTTTCCAAATTTTAATTCTCTGAAAGATACTCTAAAATTTTTCGCTTAATAATTAATCCTAAGTTGTCTGGTGACAAGCTGCATTTAATAGAATCTTCATAATTAAATTTATTGAGGAATAACTTATTTTGGGTTTATGCTTTTATCATGAAAAAGTTAATTTGATGAATTTATAAATAAACCTAAACTATTTTAGAGCTTTTAAACTCCCAAACTTATAGAAAATAATGATAAATAATAGAGCAAAACACTCCTGAATCTAGAGTAAAAATAATTTTATAAATTAAAAATATAATAAAAAGTCAAAGGTGAGATAAATCAATTAAGTTTAATTATAAAATCGTAGACAAATGCGGCTTAATATAGCATTAGGAGAATCAAATAACTACTGGATCATGCATAAGTCTTAGTCTTGGATAAATAAATTTAGAAATTATTTTCGTCAATTTGATGAAATGAATGAAAAAAGTTTATATTTTTAAAGTCGACAATAATAAAAGAACAATTTTTAATTACCACTTACAGTTGAAGGGCAAAATAGACTTTTTTGAAAATTTATATTAGCGTTGCCTATTACTATTTAGTTATAGATATGAAGCATGAAACATAAATTTGGTTCAAACTAATCTGATAAAGTTTACTAGAAAGAAACACATTATTTGAGAGATATTTGGCCATAAAAGCAACAATTACTTCGTTTTAAATTTGTTATATTTGAATTTTTGAATTTTTTAAAGCTAATAAATATTATAAATTAAAATAGTTATTTAGATCTTGTATAGAAGTATTTATAATAAATTATTGCTTTAATCAGCTTTGATTTGAACAATTATTAAATCTAAATTATTTTAATATTATTATGATGAAGAATAGAGTTTCAAGAATTAAATTATTTATAATTTTATAGATCTTTAGTATTTTGATGACTATAAATGCATAAAAACTAGTGTGAATATGAAATGAATGCATTCTAATATTAAACTATTATAGTCTTGTAAATATGGCTAATTTGTATATTCAAAGATCGATCAACTTATTAATATAAATAATAGTATTTGTTATAATGAAAAATGATATCTTAAACTGATCAAAAAACAACTGTGAAAGAATTGAAAAGCTGATATTAAATAGACTGAAATTGTTACTTAAATGCTTTTAAAGATTACTACCGGAATATTATGATACTGACAAAATCAATGCCAAAACTAATGTTTACACAAGGCCATAAATTTCTTTACTTTGATAATAAAACTATTTTTATAAACTTCTTAAAACTTTACCTTTCTGTAAGAAATCCAGATTAATCACTGCTGAGAAAATTATTGTAAGAAATATAGTACGGGATGACGATTTGTAAATGTAAGGCAAGAGCTTAACTAGTTTTAATATTAACGATTAGGATCGATCTTTCAAAATATACAAGCACAAAGTTCATCATCAAATCAAATAAAAGTGATGTGATTTTTATTAATTGTTGCTTCCTCACTAAAGTTTTAATCTGCAATATAGATTATTTCAAAATGTTTTATTTGGAAGAAAAGGAAGCATTTTCACTGAACCTTTGAGATATTGTAACAATAAATATAATTAATGATGATTCAATATAAAGGTGTATAATAATATGTTAATCATTTATAAAGAAAGAGCCTAATAATTCTTTATAGTTTGAGATTTTATCATAAACAAATTTCTTTTGGATTTATAAACTTATGTTCTTATATCAGCTTTAAGATAACCTATAATAGTTATGAAATTTGATAAGGCTAATTAAAAAAAATAATCCTTCAAAGCTTAATCGAAACTTAATTAAATGATATCTCTACTAATTAATTTCATAGATTTATCTAAGTATAAAGTTATAAGTCTAGATTGGTTTAAAAACACTTTTTTTTGAAAATTCTTATTGTTAGCTATTATAAAACCTAATTATTTCGTCTATAATTATTCTAATGAAATTTGGAA